>RJWM01001401.1:118655-157186 GCA_004363535.1 Dasyprocta punctata | reverse complement strand
AAATCTTATTTGGTTCCTCATCTTTTGGTAGAGGAAGGGAGTTGACTTAACCTGTGAATTAAGAAATTTTTAAAGTAAGTTTCACTCTGCATGCAACTTACATTTTAAAACATCATTCTGACCATTTCAAATATCTTCAAATATAAAAGAGTTACAGATACTCCCATCTTTCTCCACCCCAAGGTTCAATTTGGTCTAGAATCAACAGTTACAGATTATCCCAACATTTTCAACCCAAATTTTCAATTTGATCTAGGATCACAAAAATTTGACACATAGAACTTTCTAAGTAGGATAAACACTGATTGGTGGTTCAAAACTTTATACTATTTAAAATCATTACATATGAATCAAATATGGATTTAAAAATTATTGAATGTTTAATGCATGACAAGTATTGAAATGATCATGAAAAATTAAAATACAATGAACATATGGACCCTCTCTTGTGACCAATCCGTATTTAGAGTGAAATACGTAAGTAATATCTGTAACTGGTAAATACAGTCACAATTGTATGTTAAGTAAGATGATGTTATATAAAAATTAGTGATCAAAATATTTAATATTTCAGGGAAAGTTTTATATTAAGATTTAGTAGTTGAGTCCTTAAGGCAGAATTAACAATTTTTTGCAACTGTATCTAAGGAAGAAAAAATTTCCAGTTGAACAGAATGAATGACATGGCAGACACTAAAAGGGCAAGCACAGTATATATCCCAGGATTTGTAGTTACCCATTTATTAATTTATTCATCCATTCATTTATTTGCAGTACACATTTGTTGTACATAATGAATACATTTATCTTAGGAACTTTGTAAATATACTGACATCTTTCTAATCCTTTTACTTCCCCCTAAGCTGATACCTACATCTGATAGCCAATCATGAAAAGAAGGGTAATTGTTGGAAATGTCCGAACACATTGCATTAAGTGCTCACCCCCTGCTCCTCAGTTTCCACTAGTGAATGCCAAGGGAATTGTTCAGGTTCATGTTCCCTGTTTCCTGTGTGATTTTTCTCAGATTAGTCAGTCTCTGGATTCTGTTCCTACTGACCCTACCAAATATATCCAGAAATGTCAATACCTCATCCAGCCTTACTATCTCACCTGGGATGACCTGAATATCCCTCTTCCTGCTACCTTCTCATCTGAGGAATGGGAAAGTGTTTGGACACTTGCCCAGGTTGTCACAGATGACCACAAGCATTTGAACCTAACCTTCAGGAGCAGGCTGTGGCCATCCTGGGCCAATCCAAACTGGGATTTTAACCAGCTAGATGAGCAAGGATAATCCCCTGCTCTAAGGTCCATAACTGTATGGTCACTTGTTTAGTTGAAAGGCTTTCCAAGGAGGCACACATAGCAGCTGATTATGACATGCTGAAGGAAACCACCCAGACAAAAGATGAAAATCTGGCTCAGTTTATGTCCCATTTGGTTGCCACCCTCAGATGCCAGCCCTGGACCCAGAAGGCCCAGAAGGCCAATTGATTTTAAAGATGCATTTTATTACCCAATCTACTCTGAATATTCAGAAAAACTTACAGAAACTAGAGGCAGGCCCTCAGAACCCACAGCAGGAGTTAGTAAATTTGGCATTCAAAGTTTTCAATAAAAGGAATAAAGTTGCCTGCAAAGAGCTCATTTCTGAGTTTCAGCTGTTTGGCTCCACCATAAGAAACCCACAACTGCAGGCTAACCAAAGTCCCTGCCAACCACCAAAGTGCTGCCAGGGCTCCCAACCCAGGGATATACCTCTGGGACCACACTTCAGATGTCGCCAGGCTGGTCACTGGGCTAAGGAAAGCCCACAACTTAGTTTTTCTTAAAAACTGTGCCCCATCTGCTGGGGCTCTCACTGGAAGCTGGACCACTCTGTGCTGGTGTCTGCCCCTAGAATCAGCTCTTGGGGTCTCATGGCTGATTCTTTCCCTGTTTTTCTTGGATTGGCAATGGACAACTGATGCTGTCCAGAAGTGCTGAAGGCCCCCTGGACCATCTCAGATGCCAAGATTTGAGTAAATCATATGGTGCAGGGTAAGTTCATACCTTTTGTAATCAACAATAGAGCAACTCAGTCCACCTTGCCTTTTTTTCAAGGACCAGTTTCCTTGGCCTCAGCTTCTATTGTGGGTCTTCTAAAATTCCTCCAATTTGATGTCATTTAGGTCAACAGGTTTTCTCTAAGTTTTTTCTGATCATTCTTACCTGCCCCACTCTCCTCCTAAGACAAGATATTCTAACCAAATTGTCTGTCTCCCGGTATTCATCCTGCTTTTCCCATTGTTGTCTTCTCTCCTTCTCTGGCCTCCCTCAAAGCCTCCTTTACCCTAAGATCTAAACCTGAGAGTTTGGGATACCTCCTCCCCTTCTCTGACTCTCAGTCAAACACCTCACACCATACCATTAAATTCAGACCACCCTATCCCTGCCAGGGCGAATATCCTGTCCCCAATCAGGCTCTAGGGGACTGAAACCAATTATCTTTTTCCTGTTCCAACTTGGAATTCTGGTTCCTATTAACTCTCCAAATAACACTCCCATTATCCCTGTTCAGAAGACATGGCACATAGAGATTGGTGCAGAACCTCTGCACTCTCAGCCAGACGGTCCTTCATGTCCATCCTGTGATGCCCAACACATGTACACTTTTATCTTCTATCACCATGTCTTGAACCCATTGCTCAGTCTTGGATTTGAAGGATATTTTCTTCAACATTCCCTTATATCCCTCCTCACAGCCTCTCTTTGCTTTTACCTGGATGAACCCTGATACAAGTCACAACAGCGGACCTGCACTATTTTGCCACAGTGCTTCAGAAACAGACCTCACTCTTTTTGCCAGTGACTTGCTCTCCTTGCACCCTCCTGTTTCCCATCTCATGCAATATGTAGATGATCTCTTTCTCTACAGCCACTTTATGAATCCTCCAGACAGGATACTGTCCTATTCTTACAACACTTACACAAAAAAGGCTACCATGTGTATTCAACCAAGACTCAAATATTGTCTACATCTGTCACCTATCTGAGCATTACTCTGCACAAACACACTCAAGCCTTTCCTCTTGATCATGTTTGATTAATTTCCAAGAATCCAATCCCCCTACAAAGCAACAACTTCTCCCCTTTCTTGGGGTGGTAGGATACTTCCATCTTTGTGTTCCTAGCTTTACTCTACTTATCAAATCCTCATATAAACTAACAAAAGAGGACCCAGCTGAGCCTTTACATCATAAATACTTTCCTCACTCTTCTTTCCAGGCCATAAAACAGTCTCTAAAAACAGCTCCAGGTCCAGATTTACCTGACTCTACCGAACCTTTCTGTCTATATGCTACAGAACCTGATGGTCGCATGGTCACTATTCTGGCCCAGGGGTCAAGCCAAGTCCAGTTATTTCCTTGTCCAAACAACTTGATTCTACTCTCTTCAGTTTGCTGGCCTGCCTATGACTTGCTACCTCTGTGCCTTAATGCTTACAGAAGCTCTAAAAATTCTTAGGCATGCACCATTCATGCTATATTTCTCTCACAACCTTCAGGGTCTCATATCCTCATGACATCTCTTTCATCTTTTATCTGCTCCTTGTCTCTTACAGTTATATGAACTCTTTATATAATCCCCCATGGTAACTACTGTCTTGGGTCCTGACTTTTATCCCACCTCTCATCTCATACCAACTCTGTCTCCTTTTGAAATGCTAGATCCACATGACTGTCTGTCTTTCATCCACTTGACAACCTCACCTTTTCCTCAAATCTCAGCTTTCATCTTGCCACACTTACTTTATTGATGGGAGTTCCTATAAGCCTTTCTGTTCATTGCCAGCTAAGACAGGACAGGCAATGTCTCACATGACTCTGTTATAGAAGCTGCAGCTCTTCCCTCATCCATCACCTCTCAACAGGCTGGACAGATAGCCCTGATACATATTCTTACACTAGTCAAAGGCATGCAGATTAACATATACATAGATTCCAAGTACGCATTTCACATACTTCACAACTGGCATAGAGGAAGAGAGAGGATTTCTCACCTCTTGGGGGTCCTCAATCATTAATGTCACATACATTAAGGTCCTTTTCCAGGCAACTCTTCTACCAGCACAAGTGAATATATTTCATTGTAAAGGGCACCAAGGACTCTTAGATCCCATAGACATCTGTCTTGGTTACTTTTCCCTCATTGTTGAGACAAAACACCTGACACCCAAAATTAGGGAAAGAAAGGTTTATTGGTCTTACAGTTTTTGGAGGTTTCAGTTCATAATCAGCTGGCTCCAAGGCAGGGTGGCATGACACTGGGGCAACACTTTAAGGCAGCAGCTGAGCAAAAGCAGCAGACTAAATGGTGCAAAAGCAAGCCTTTTTTTTCTCTTTCATATTGTATGCAGGACAACCCCCGCCAGAGTGGGTGAAGCATTCACAAATCTCCTTGCTTTTCTTTATACAGGATGAGGATATTTACAAAGTAAGAACCCCTGCTCCCTGCTGAGTCTCTCAGTTAAACTTCTGACTTCCTCAAGTTGACACAATGAACAGGTAACTGCTTGTGCTCCACATCCCAGAATGTAGAGCTACTGAGTTACTTAATTAAGCTTCTAGATTTCTCAAGTTAACACAATGTATAAATCATAACAATACACCCCTTGTCAACTTGGCAACTAGACACATTTCTTTAAATCAGTCTCCAGATACAAAGGCATGTATATTCTTAACATTTTGTAACTTGAACATTATAACGCATCTTAATAATCCTTAAGAACCAGCATTAAGTCTATCAACATTATATTACATTAGAAACAACATTTTGTCTTTGGACCCCCCAAAACTCATGCATATCCATTTATGCAAAAGGCATTTAGTCCATCTGTAAGAGTTGCCAAACTCCTAACAGTTTCAGCATTGCTGAAAAGTTCAAGTCCCAAATCTCCACCAAAATCTATGGCAAACTCTTAACTGTAACCCCCCTGTATAAATGAAAATCCAACATATAAAGGAACAAGATAGACATTACCATTCCAAAAGTTACAAACAGGGGAATACAAAGCACTGGAGCCAAAGCAAGACCAAAATCCAGCAGGGCAAACATTAAGTCCCATAGTTTCATGTGCACTATTTGAGACAATCTGTGGCAAAATGTGAGCTCCAAACGGCTTGTATGGTTCCAACCCCATGGAACTTCTGGTAGTTACCAATCCTGCAGCTTCTCTCTCAGGATGACTTTGCTCCCTCATTGCAGGTTTCCTTAGATAATCCATGTTTCTGGCTTTTCCAAACTTCTGAGTTCTCCATTGCACTTTTGGCTTCACACTCACAGCTTCACACACTGCCATCTCAGGGGCACACTGCCTGGCCTCCCAGACCTTCTGAAATCGAGGTGGAAATATTTTTAATCTCAGAACACTTGCACCATGTGGATAATGCCAAAGTCTGCTGCCAGCTGGAGCAGTAACCAGGCTCTCCTCTTTCTTGGCTGTAGGGCTGAAGTGCCTGGATCACTGGGCACTCTGAACCTGATTCTGACAAACAGATTCTCTATGCTGTCTCCATTCTGGAGCCTGGTGTGGCCACTGCTGCCATTCTGGACCCTCCTGTGGCCTCCATCACCACTCCAGAACATGGCGCTCTGCAGCTTTTTCCTCCGAGCAAACTCTTTCACTTTTGAAGCCCTGAGGCTGCAAAGGGTGGAGGCCTGCTGCTTCCCAGGATGCCCCCAGGCCATCTCTTTTTTTTTTTCTCTGTTCCTTCTCAGCAGTTGAGGTCTCAGCTCTATCTTTATAGTCCACAGCTTTCTGGCCAAACTCACAAGGTTTTAGATCACCATGCTGGTCTCTTTGCTTTTGATTCCCAATATAAATCTGGCTAAAAGCCTCTAACAATAGCCACACCACCACCTGAACATTAGATTGCATTGAAATTTCTTTTGCCAGATTAATCAGTCCATCACCCTTAATCATAGTCTCAGGCAAAGTCTCTGGACATGAGCGAAATGCAGACAAACTTTCTGCCAAGCCATAACACACATTGCCTGGAGTCCAACCACCAGGGCAGTCCTTCTTCCCAACAGAAACCTCCCGAGCCTGGTTTTCACAGGCAGGCTTTCTGTCAGGCTTCTGGTCTCCTGAGCTCTGACCAGAATCTCCCATGCAGAACAGCCTAAATTGTTCCAACTCTATGCATTCAGGCAACACCTCTGAACATTTCCAAATTCTTCCCACAAGCCTTTCCCAAAGGCTCTTGAACCACATGGTCAGGTACAGTCACAGCAACGACCCCACTCCTGTGGTACCCAAATTTTGTCCTGATTCCATTTCCCTCATTGCTGAGACAAAACAACTGACACCCAAAATTAGGGAAATAAAGGTTTATTGATCTTACAGTTTTTGGAGGTTTCAGTCCATAATCAGCTGGCTCCAAGGCAGGGTGGCATGACACTGGGGCAACACTTTAAGACAGCAGCAGAGAAAAAGCAGCCAGAGTAAAAGGAGCAAAATCAAGCATCTTTTGCTCCCTTATATTGCACACAGGTCACTCCCCTCCCCCAGCGTGGGTGTAGCATTCACAAATCTCCTCGCCTTCCTTTGCACAGGATGAGGATATTTACAGTGTAAGAACCCTTGCTCCCTGCTGAGTCTCTCAGTTAAACTTCTGACTTTCTCAAGTTAACACAATGAATAGGAAAGTGCTTGTGCTCTATACCCCAGGATGTAGAGCTGCTGAATTAATTAAGCGTCTAGATTTCTCAAGTTGACACAAGGTATAAACCATAACCACGTCAGAAATGGCTTTGCAGATAAAACTGTAAAGGAGACAACTAATCTCTCCCACTATGCTACAAAAGAGCAATATTTTGCCTTTTCCTGCTTCACACTTGCCTAATGACCATCTAAGTGTCAATAATACCAAAACCACTCCACAAAGATGGGTGTTCCCTAGAGCAAGGAAAATTTCTCCTCCTCATCTCACAAGCCCATGTGATTCTTTCATCTCTACATAAAAATTTTCATGAGATTACAAACCCCTAAGTTATCTACATGATCTGCTTACTTGCTTTCATTCCTGGAAGACTCTCCTTAAGATTATTACTACCCTGTCTGCCCGGTAACTATACCTCAGGGTTCCCTGAGACCCTCTCCTTTTCCAACACACCATCAATAATGTTTCTCCCCAACCCAGGACTTGCAGATTGATTTTACCCATATGCTATGCTGCAAAAGTTAAAATATTATTTGATCTGGGTAGGTACATTCACTGGGTGGTTAGAGATTTTTCTACCAGTTAAGAAAAAGCCTCAGCAGTCTGTAATTCTCTCCTAACTGATATAATCCCACAATTTGACCTCCACCTCAATTCAATCAAATATTGGTCCAGATTTGATTAGTCAGTTTACTTAGGAGGTGCAGGAACCTTCATACTCTGTACTGGCCTTAAACATCCAGTAAAGCAGAAAAAATTAACCATCTTGAGGCTCAATTCAGTAAGATAATTTTGCTTCACAAAGTCTGGGTTTCTTTCTTTCCTATTAGTCTTCTTAGAATCAGTAAAAACCCTAAAGAGCCTACTGGATACAGCCCTTTAGACCTTTTATACAGCTGTACATTTCTACTCAGGCTGAACCTCAGCCCAGAGACCAGTCTTGGAATGAGCCTGAAAAGAAACATAAAATGCTGCTAATGTTGTCCTTTCTTCTCCTGACACTTGCCCTTATGATGATAGCCTGGTTAATAAATTGCCTTTGTTTAAAGAGTTAAACTTCTGATTCCTGCATATGAAGTGGGAGGAACCTTGAAAAGTCATCTATAACACTACAATGGCTGTTCCTTTGCAAGGCCCCCTACAGTGGATTCAGCACTCCAGAGTAAAGCTGCGCCCTGTTGGCAATTTACCTGACCTCTCCTCCTCGTGGAAGTTGCAAGTAATCTCCCCACATCCCTCAGGTAGACCAGAATTCCAGAAAACCCTAAATGCCCTGCCATGGTCTATGTTGTCAATTTACCTATTTTATTCAATCAGTTTATGCTGATCTGATCTGATTTCATTCTCAGACATCTACTCTAAAGTCTTGCTACACCTGGATAGAAGATCTCCTATACCACAGCATTCCGTATGATCTCTCTCCCTAGGAAGTCACATTGTTTTCCTTTTTCCTCATCCTTCTCCTGTTTGGTGATTAATAGAGAGGCTCATTGTGGATAAGGCAGACCTCAGACACTCCCTGTTCCTACTATGCTTCTTTTTGTAGGTCCAACTCTTCATTCTGATAGTGCTACAACTTGGTTGTTTTTTATCTCCAGGATGGGATCATTTCTTATGTACATATTTATGCTAGCCAGTGTGATCCTCCTGTTTCCTGCACATGCTCTTTCACCAGTCTCCCTGGCAATGCCCAACTTTGTACAAGACAGTACAGATTATGCATTCCTTACTCAACCAGTCTAACTTCTCTCTGGCTAAGGACTTTTGGCTCTGTGTTTTTAGGTCCACTGTCACTTATGAGACCACACCTGTTCCACCAAAAATGTGGACCAACATAAATCTCACTTACCACCCCAACATATGAGAAGAGTCTCTATTTGCACATACTGGCCTCCAGATGTGTCCCTCTTTTTCTCCTTGGAGTTTTCTCCTCACTGATGCTATCCAAAGGAGTAACACACAAGATTGAACAGCCCACCTTTTACAAACTTACCTGACAAGTTTCACTCCTTATAAAGACACAAATATGACTATGGACAGCAGAATACCCACTAATTGTGGTCCCCCTTTGTATGCAGTGTAATATGTCAGACAACTTTGTCCCCACAGTGGAATTTCGTGTTACTCTTGTTAGCCTCCACTGGTAACACTAGTTATTAGGTTATTCAGTAATAACCTAAGAGTCCCTATGTAGTCAACCCATTCACTTCTCAGTCCCTCTCCAGTTTGTCACTGTCCCACTGCTTAACAAATGCACTGGATTTTAGGGCCGGAGGGTTTAGATCAGTGGCATGTGTGCCTGCCTGGCAAGTGTGCGGTTGTGAGTTTGATCCCTGGTACCAAAAAAATTAATAAATAAATGAATAAAACAAATACACTGTTTTTTTGCGTTGGCTGTCCTCTCCCATGTGTTGATATACATCCATGGAACACCTGCATTCAGACTCTACCTACTCTGACTGCCTCCTGTGCTCACTTTCAATCATTCCTCTGAGTGGCTGATAATAGACACAAAAAAGTTTTTATTCCACTGGGGAAACTGAACCAGAACCACTCTTAAAATTCCTGAAATCAGAGATCCTTTCCAATCATTTATAGATGCTATTCTGTCAAGCACATTAAACAATCAGGGTAATGAAGACAGAACATTTAAATACATTTTGGCCTTCATAATCATTTTTGTCTACCCAGTCAATATGTTTTCTTCCTCTGTGGAACCTCCACCGATCTGTGCCTTTCCACTAAATGGACTAGGACCTGTACACTGGTTTATCTTATCCCAAATATAGACATTGAACCAAGGAGCCACAGCCTGACTGTCTCAGGAGAGACTCAGGTTTGAAAGCATAGGACAATTCATTTAACTGCTCTCCTTGTTGACCTGGGAAACACTGTTGAAATGGGAACAAGGATAGCTGGTCTAACAACCTTTCTCTCCTACCACCACTCCTTGTCTCAAGACCTACCTCAAAGCCTTGAGGCGATAACCAATGCCATTGTAACATTACAATCCCAAATTGATTCTCTAGCATCAGTAACTCTCCAAAACCAAAGAGTTTTGAACCTCTTAATGGCTGAGAAAGGCAGCCGATGTGTCTTTCTATGAGAAGAATGCCATTTTTGCACAAACCAATTGGGCATAGTGTGAGATGCAGCTAAAGGGCCTTGTGAAAGGGACTCAGAAATTAGACAACATGTCTGACACTTGGACTGGTGTCTGGCAATGGGCCTCATGGCTTTCTCACTCCATTACCAGGAACACTGGTCTGTGCAACCCTTTTCTTGCTTAGGCCCTAACTTTTCAGATGCCTATCACAGTTCTTACAAGACTGGATCTGAACAATTAGTAATCAGTTGTTGTTGCTCTTTTCATTTCCTTGATATAAAACAGCTCCTTGAGGTTTTCCTTCCCAGTAGGTTGCCCATTTAGCCCATGTGTCACACCTACAGCAGTCATGAGAAATGACACAACTCTCCCTTTTTCTTCTTCTTTTTCCTTTTGTTAATGATGAGAAGATGGGAATGTCAGGCTTCAGAGGGACAGGACTTGCCCAGCACTCAGCCTGATTGTCAGCAGTGGCATTGTCTTAGAGACAATCCAGCTCAGCACCAAACACACGAAGTCATTAAAGAGGAGATAAGATAGAATGTGGAATCTTCCAAATCCCAGGACATCTGATAACATCATACATTCACACCAGCTACTCTGAGAAATTTACCATTAAGGCAGTGGACTCTGAGAACTTTGACCATTGCTGTTTGCTAAGACTTCTCACCTAATATCTCTTGCCTTCTTTCAACACATATAAAGAAGCCTGCTTCTCTTTGTTCCAGATGGACAGTTTTTTCACCCTTTGTCTGCCAGATATTAAATCGTGTGCTTTGTTGCCTTCACAAAAGCCTGATGTGTGATCTCTGTCTCATGTCATGTGTTTCATATACCAGTGGAGAAATTAAAAGCAAAATATAGTAAGAGATGTGACATATAATGAGAGTTTTACTAAGCAATGCTAGTATATAGTAAAATAGTACAGAAGTATTTTGGAGAAAAACTCTGAACAATAGTGGGTCAGACACAGATTGACAATAGGAAAATTCTGTTGTTTTTACCATATTTGTAAACCATTTAACAAAATATGATGGCAAAATCTGACTAGTTTTTAAATTTTTGTCTCTTCCAATGGTTCAAGCATCAAATCATAACTACCCTCTGTCCACCCACATCAAACCATGATAAAGGATAAGCCACACTGTAAAACTATGGAAGCAAAATCATTGCTAAACCTTGTAGAAATGTAATCGCTTGCAAAGAATAACTTAGAGGTAGATTCAGAGATGGAGCTCGAGATAGACAAAGCCCATAATTTATGTGTAAATAATATATATGTTTAAATAGATAAACATGTGTTTATGAAAATTTTGCTTTTAGATTTCTTAAACAAAGAGTATCCCTGTCATATCAAAGTCAAAAACACGAACACCCCTACTTTTGTTCTACAACTGTCCATCCTTCTGTATAACTTAGCTAAAATTTTCCATTCTTTGGTTATTTTCTTTCTTTTTTTATTATCAACATCTTCTTCCATACTATGTAAGCTACATCGCCATGCAGACTCATAGGGTTTTGAGTTTTTCATACAATGACCAGAACAACAGACTTCACATACTTCTTTGCAAATCATTAACTCCTGCTAACTTTAGTGTTCATAGATATCACTTTTAACGCCTTCTTCAATGCCTTGTGTGTCATTAAACCTCATCTTATGAAATGTTCAAACACATGAATTGGGTAAAACAATGTAAGGTCTATCCAAATGCTCTGTACTTTGACTTAAAAAAAATGTTATGAGAATTTTCTGACAGAGTTTCAATCAGTAGTAACTTAACTAACAGGAAATGTTCTTTACAATGAAATATGAAAAAATATATCTTAAAATACATATTGCATATTCATTCATCAGCTATTGATGAATTAGTTCCTTATTTGGGCAACTGGTGTTCTAAATCTCCTTTCTAACATATAGTATGATAAAAAATAATCTCTACAACTTCTAAGATTTTTCACTTACAAATAGAAAAAGAAATAAATTTTCAATGTGATGCAAAAGGAAACAGTCTCAATATATTTTATGTTTTCATCAGAAATATATTCCCTGGTATGACTTATGATTAATACAGCAGCAGCATTATGCAAAAATAGGTTTTCTAAAACAACAATAATTTATTCACAATATTTTATAGTTTTAGCTTTTATATTTAGGTGTAAGATTTACTTTGAGTTAATTGTTTATCTACTGTGAAGCATGGGCCCAAATTTATTGTTTTACATGCAAATGTACAATTTTATCAGCACCAGTTTTTAAAAACTTTATTAGTATGTTCGCAGTCCATATAGTTGAAAATTATCTTGGGTAGTAGTTACATGCACATACTACATCTTTTTTTTTCTCTTTCTTGTTTTGAAATCCCCATCTCTTTCCCGCCCTTACCTTCCTCCATCTCCAGTTCCCCTATCCCATTTTTCATTCTTGTGGATATTATTAATCTTAGCTCATATTGTTGCGCATAATATTTACCTTGAGATTATTAGGTTCCTGTACATGGCACATCTTTATTCTACTTATTTTCCTTTTCTTTTATCTTCACCTCTTGCCCTTGTACCTTTATATACTTCCCTACTGCAAGAGATCCACGCACTTTTCCTCTTCTATCCAACATTTATTATCTTCATTTGTACTTTGCCTCATTCAAATGGGAGATGCCATATGGTATATGAGCTTGTGTGTATGGTTTATTTTACTCAACATTATACTTTCCAGGTGCATCCATTTTCTACAGATGTCTCAAATGTGTCCTTCTCTATAGCCAAGTAGTATTCCATTACATGTAAATGTCATATTTTCTTTATCCAGTCATCTGTTGATGAGTATGCAGACTGCTTCCAGTATTTAGCTATTAAGAATTGTGCTTTCATAGACATTTGTATTGATGTATCTCCTCTAGTATGATGACTTAAACTCTTTGAGAATGATATCTAGCAGGGGGATAGCTGCATCATATAGAAATTCTAATTTCAGTTCTTTGAGAAATCTTCATAATGGTTATGCTAGTTTACATTTCTACCAACAATGAAGGAGTCTTGCTTTCTCAAATAGCTGTGCCAGTGTTTGCTATTGTTTGATTTCTTAATTATAACTATTCTTTCTGGAGTAGCACGAATTCTTAGCATTGTCTTAATTTACATTTCTCTAGTGGCCAGAGATGTTGAACAATTTTTCATATATTTGTTGGCCATTGGTATTTCTTCCTTTTTGAAGTGTCTACCCATTTCTCTTGACTGTTTCTTGTCTGGAGCTTTAATTTTAGGTGATTTAATCTTTTGATTTCTTTGTATATCTAGATACTACTCATCTGACTGAGAAATAACTTGCAAACTTTTGTCCTTATCCTTAGGCTTTTCTTTGCACTCCACTGATTGGTTCTTTTTTTCCCCCGGTTATTAGTCTTTTTATTGTTGAATTGTAAGAGTATTTGAATCTAAAACCTTATCGGCTATGTAATTTGCAAATATTTCCATTCTGTGGATTGTCCTTTTATTCTCTTGATAGTGTCCATTGAAGCATAAAAGTTCGTAAATTTTTCGAAGTCTAATTTATCTATTTTTCCCTTAGTTCTTTCTTTAACTGTCACAACAAAGAGACTATTGCCAAAGTAACATCATGAACATTCACAATTTGGTTTTCATCCAGAAGTTTCATTGGGGTTTTATTTCTTACAGTGAGGGCTTTAATTATTTTTTTTTATGGTATGAGGCAGGAGTCCAGCTACATTCACTGGGTGTTTACATCCAATTGTCCCTGCAGTATTTATTGACAGATTATTCTTTGCTCATTAAAATGCCAGTAGACTTTAAATGTATGGGTCTACTTCTGTCAACATTATTCCATTGTTCTATACATCCACCATAGTCTAGACCAGTAATTCACTGCCTTCATTACTGTAACTTTGTAATAGATTTTGAAAATAGGAAGAGTACATCTTCCAACACTGTTATTTTCAAAGACCTTGTGGCTATTCTGTTCCCCAACATTTCCGTATGAATGTAGGAAAAGCTTGTAAATTTCTGCCAAAAATCCAGGTGGGATTTTGTAAGGGTTGTATTGAATGCATAGGTCAATCTGGGAAGTATGGTCTTCTTAACAGTAGTAGGTCTTCATGAACAAGGTATCTTTCCATTTTTTTTATTACCCATTAATTTCAATGGCACTCTGCAAATATTTTTAGTGTATCAGTCTTATAACTTCTTTCACTAAATTTATTCCTTATATTTACAGTTTTTAAATTTTATTTTTATTTTAAAGAGAACAAAACAAAACAAAATAAAACAGAATAAAGCCAATCAAAACAAAACAATGAGAGCAATACAGGACTTCAAAGCAAGATAAAAGAAAATAAAAAATAGCTACCATAATGCCTCATGTTCTCACTAAAATAGCTATCCAATCCATAAGCCATGATAAAATCAAACAAAACAGAACAGGATAAAACCAATCAAAGCAAATCAATGAAAGTGATACAGGGCTTTATGGTGTATTAGTCTAAGGGCTTATGTCTCTCTTTCTCTTTTTTTTATTCTTTCAAAGAATAACTATTCAGTTCAATTTTTTTCTTTTTTTACTGTTTTTCTAATCTTAATTTCATTGATTTCTGCTCTCATCTTTATAATGCCTCTCCTTAATTTTGGTTTTGGGCTTGTTTTTGTTTCTCAAGTGTCTTAAGATTTTCCATAAGGTTGTTTATTTAAGCTTGCTCTGTTTCACTAATGTAAGCATGGATTGTAATGAATTTTCTAGAGACATTTTTCATGCAAAAATACTTCAAAAGACTTCTGCAAAACTTTTATTTATGACATTTTCTTTATATGTCATATTAACTGACTTATGTAATACATATTTGCAACAATTATAACATGCATATAATTTTCTAAACTATATTTTGCAAAGGAATATATGAAGAGCTTTTTAGGTACATACATAAAGATTTCCTTTGATAAGTTAATTTATTATAATAGCATGGTTAATTACTATGTTTTACTTAGAAAGTGAAGAATATTGGTCAATTTTCTGAGTTAGTTAAATAATGATGAATTAACAAAGTCTTTAGAATAATAATGCTTGACATGAGCAAATACTTATTGTGAGCTTTCAATTGGATGAACTCATTTAATTATCTTAATAATCACATGAGATATGTTATTCTGTTATTCCTTACTTTATAGATAAGGAAATTGAGGCATATATACATTAGTATTTTAGTAAATGTTAAAGTTTTTATTTCATTTGTCTTTCTTAAAAATGTAGTAAATGTCTAACAAAATCAATAGTTGTATACAGTTCCAAGGCCTCAGAATGTTCCTAAATGAAGATATAGTAAAGTTTTCTGGCTATATCATTTGATCTCACTCATTACAGGAGGGAGGAAATTTTCTTAGTGGTTTCTGAAAGAGTTCCATGTTACTATACTGGCATCCTTAAAGTTTTGACTTGTATTTGATCTGAAAACACAATAAACAATGGAGGCTTTTACTAGGCATTCTACTGCTTTTCTGTTTTAATTTATTTTATGTCATGCTATTTCATAACTTCTCTTTATAGATAATGTAACTCTGAGTACAGTTCTTTTAAATCCTTCATGCTTACAAAACCATGAAAATGTATCAGATCATGTACAAATTGCTGTCTGGAGGTGTTTTTCAAACTCTTGTATTATAAATGAAATAAGATACAGGAGTTGATGTCTGTTCACATAAATGGAGGCTATTGACAGTGCAAAGTGGTTTGAATTACCATGGAATTATAGAATTATAAGACAATAGATCTGTAAGGGCATCATGAAATCTGTCTTCAAACTGTCTGCCTTTAGACAGGTAAACGTCTGAAATACTTTGTAAAAATATTTTCCAAGTCATTTTCTAAACATCTCTAAGCAAAAAATCTCCAGAGTCTACCAGGGTATTTAATATTAATGATTTACATTTAGAAAATATACAAAATTTTGCATATAATCAAAATTGTCCATAATTTCTATTAAATACAATTATTTTTCCCTTCTTCAGAAACAGATATTGTCATGTTTCTTTTAAAAGCTCATTATCTTTTTCATTTTTATTGTATCCATTTATCTGTGTCATGGTTGTATCTAGATGCTCCCCAAAGTCCCATAAGCTCATAGCTGAGGCTTCTCAGAGGTGACTGGATCATGGGTGTGTATGATACTAGTATTAAGGATATGTGATAACTAAGTGAGTTTTTCATAGTTCTTGGTGTGGAAGCCCCACCCTGGTTGTCCATGACACCTGTCAATAAGCCTATAGCTTCCATGGAATATAAAAGGAGAGAGGGAAGACAAACTTGCTTCCGCTGCTGTTACTTGCTACCCTGCTGACTTCCGCCTGCCACATCATGAATTGTTTCTCCTCTGTGATGCCCCTCTGCTATGCTTCCCTGCCTCAGAACCAGCCAACTATGGAATGAAATTTCCAAGAACTTTAAGCTGAAATGAACCTTTCCTCCTTTAATGTGTGACAAAAGTTTTGTTTCAGGAACAAGGAAAGTAATTAATACACTCTACTTAGATAATTTGAAAATAGAATAACAAAAACTGAATCTTTATTACTCTGGGTAAAATAATGGCACACAGTAATATTGTTGCTCAATGATTATTCATTAATGTGATTTTGAGTAAAATTTAATTGAATTATTCTCTCATATATTCCTTTCCATTTTCTTCTAACTTCAGTGTTCCCAGTGAACTATTCACAATATTAGCATGTCTTATTGAAGGGTCAAAGGAATATTTTTTCTTTGACTTGATCTTAATTAATGATTTTCCTTTGATAATAGTAAAAATATTTTATTAGTTTTTTCAACAATTCCTTTTTAGTTTCTATTGATGGCAACACTACTTAAATAATAATGAGACTTCCCATTGTCTTTCCTTAGGAATAATACTTCATTTGAAAATCTTAGAATTTGACAGTATCAGTCCCTACAGTTGTATGTAAAAAAAAATTTCCCATGTTAGATCCTTGTTCTTGCCTCACTCTGTCTCCCTCTCTGTCTCCCTCCCTACCTTCTTCTCCCTCTCTCTCTCTCTCTGTGTCTCTGTCTCCATCTCCTTCTCTCTCATTACTCAGTCTGTGGAAGCTGCATAGACTGTTGTTAACAGTGCCATTTACGGACCCATATAGCAAGGAACCAGGGCCTGTGGAGAACTACTGGATGGAAGATGAATCCTATATACTATCATTTGAGTGGAGCATGCAATGGAGTCTTCCAGGATACAGATGGCAGCTCCTCTTTGAAAGCACTTGACAGCAACCTCATGATTGACCTTGAACTAGATACATCCAGTTACTCTCCCATTCCTGACCACTGGAAACACAGCAGTTTCTTACCTGTTTGTTTTTAAACCCACTCAATTTCAAGATAATTTGTTACATAGTATTGATACCTAGTACAGAAGTGATTCATTGTGTTTATGTCTATATAAACTCATGAGTTTTACATAAACTCCTGTTTTTGTTTATTTGTTTTCAAGGTTGCATTAAACACATTTGAAAGTGTTCATAATTGATGGTCAAAATAATTTATGATGTGCTAGTGTTATATGAAAATGAATCCCCATCTTCCTCTATAGCATTTAGGATTATTTTTTAAAGCACATTCATGCCTTCAGTTTTCATTCTTTTCAGCAAAACATAGGTGTAAGCATCCAGAAAAATGTCAAAATGTTACATGGAAACAATGAAAGTAGTTTACAAAAGAGTAAATACAGAAATTGTTAAACCAATAAAATAATGGAAATAAGCATAAACAATTTTGGAAATGTTAAACAAAATAAGAGTCCAGCAAAGTTTCTAGGAATCAGAATCCTCTTTCTTACATTCTTTATTTCATGAATATATGTTAAGTGCCTATTAATGAGTTTGATATATACCTAGGACATAGGGAAACAGGAACAAGAATCTAGTTCCCATCCTGAAATTCACGTTTCAGATTCTCTGAGTAGAGATGTCCAAGATGTGCTTGAAATAATGGACTATGGGGTCAGAGATCATGAGTTTAAATAGTAAATCAAATGATAACTAACTGAAAACAAAGTGTAAAGTAATTAGACAACTGTAAGTTAGTTGTTTTCTCATCTTCAGAAAGGGGAATAGGATACTAGCTCGTTATAGCCTATAGTGAGGACCTAAAGTGTTAATTAATATCTCATATGTAGTAAACACTAAATATAAACTATATTACTTGAAGCAAAATCTAAATAATAAGTGAACAGTTTAGTGTTTTATCGTAAATAGTTCTGTGAAGAACAAGCTGTGTAAAGGGGAAGAGTCATGGAGTGGTTTGCTAATTTGCTTAGAGTACAAAAGAAAGTTACTCTAAGGTTACAATTTAGACAAACATCCAAATGGAAATAATGGCCGGTGTGAAAATCTGAAGAAAAAATACAATAAACATTGTATGATTTTTCTATGTAAAGAATCCAAAAGACTCATAATTAATAATAGTAAAACTCTATCCTGGAACTCATAAATAGTTCTAACAGTTGCAGGCTAAAATGTTAATATTCAAAATCAATCACTTCTTTATTTATTTGTAATGAACAATTGGAATCTAATTTTAAGAAAACACTATTCATATTAGGACTGCCCAAAATAAAATAGTTTGGTCAAAGTCCAGCAAAATGCATGTAAGATCTGTATGAGCAAAACTGTAAAACTCTGAAAAAAGAAATCAAAAGTTGAATTTAACATGTGAAATTATCTTCCAGAAAGGAATAGATACAAAAAGTTGTCAATTAATTTTTTTTAATCCACTGATCACATGATTTTTCTTTTTTATCTTGTTGCTGTATGCGGAAACTCACATGAACTGATTTGGGAATTATGAACCAGCCTTGAATATTGAGCTTAATCTTCACTTGCTCATGGTGTGTAATTATTTTTATATGTTGGTTGATTTGATTTTCTAATACTTTGGGCGATTTTTGCAAAATCAATTGAGAATATAAATACTTTTCAGAAAAACTAGAGTGAGTCATATTTAAGACAAGGCAATCAGTAAGAGGTAATTAGAATAGTCAAGGAGAGATGATGAAAACTCAAAATAGGATGTTTGTGTAGCAGTCGGTGAAGATTAGTTAAAATTGCATTTCTAAGATTTAAAATTTAGTCCTGAATAGACCATAAATTTTGCCAGAAAGAAAGGCTACAAGGAGGAATTATTAGTAAACACTACCCAAGATTAGATGGGACTGGAATCTTAGTTTCTGTGTTCTCTTAACTAGTAAGGGAGTATTCTAAATATAGTACTAAGAGCCAGGAATGTAGCTCAACGTCATAAGCACCCACCTGGCAAGCACGGGGTCACAAGTTCGATCTCCATACCAAAAAAATAAATAAATTAATTTAATTTAATTTAATTTAAAAAATATAGTACTAAAGACCTATTCTTGGTATAAGCTTGTACAATGATAAAGATATGAAATTTAAATTTCATTCACTTTATGGTAAAACTATAAGAGCAACAGGTGGTATACCTTTATAATGTGTGGAAAACTGGGAATAAGTTTGTATGGGTGGGAAATCAAAAGTTGTGTTCAGGATACATTAAGTTCAATATGTCTGTATTTATCTAAAAATAATTTTTAATGTAACTGATGGAAATAGATCAAAGCTGCAGTATCAAGGACCTTTGCAGTGGGCTCCTGTCTTCTGGCAGCTGTTATGGCCCATGACAAAAAGAAAGAGCAAGAGATAAAATGGCAGAGCAGCAGGGAATACAGATGGTCAGTTGTTCACGGGGAACAAGAGGGCATGTGGCAACCAGAACCTTGGTGTTTGATGATCACACTTGCATTGAAAAAAAGGTGAGAGCACTGCCACTGGATGTGCTAGGTGATAAGCGGCTACAAAGGCAAGGCTTGTAAAAGAGGGAACGTAGCATTCTTGTGACTGGAATGGAACAGCCAGATTCAAGTTGTGGTTAATGATAACCTGCTTTGTAGCCAATTCTGGGAAGGAATTTTCTCTGGAGTCACACAGGTCTCAGTGGAAACCTTATGTCAAATTTCACCCCACAGTCTCACAACACACCTCTCTGGGTTCAACTGTGACCACTGGCAAAAAGCAATTCTAGCCCAATGCCACCCACTTGCTAACATGAAGACATGCAGGCAGTCTAGACCAGACTCACTAATTAAACTGAAAGCCAATTGAGGGAAGTCACCTGTATGTATCCTGGTAAGCGCTGCTTCCTGATAAGCAAAATCACATTTGGGCCTGGAGATGAGTGATGTGGTGGTCCTCCACACTATAGAAAGATGCTATAGGCTCATTACTTTGGAGGCAGTCCTTAGAACTTAGAACTTGACACAGTTGCATAAAGAGAACAGTGGTTATAAAGAGTAGCCCTGATGAACCCTGAAAAATCCAACAAGAAATAGGAAAGCACAGATGAATCCATCATAATGGACTAGGAGTTACTCCCTGATTCTGAAAAAAACAAAGTGACAACAACAACTGGTAGCCAAATGAAAATAAATCTATGAAGAGGGAATTATGCACTTGTGTCAAATGCTACTATTAATACACTAATAAAATCATAAAATTTTTTTAATGTTTTGTCCTTGAATATTTCTCTACTTGGAAAGTGTGTCTTTGTAGTATAATACTTAACACTTTGCATATAAGCTTGTTTTCAAAGAAGTTCATATTTAATCTTGCTATTTTTGCCTTGTTGACTTTTTTATTTCTATAATTATAATATTTATATTTTATAACATCGATCATCAGGTTTTGAAAAACATTTGCAATTATTTCTTTTGTATCCTTTCTTTTTTTTTTTTTTTTTTTTGCGGCACCGGGGATTGAACTCACAACCTCGCGCCTGCCAGGGCAGGCGCTTAAGGTACTGAGCCAAACTCCCGGCCCTGGTTTTTTTTGAGGCAGGGTCGCACTATGTAGCTCAGGCCGGCCTTACACTCGCGTTGTAGCCCAAGCTGGCCTCGAACTCACAATGCTCCGCCTACCTCAGCCTCCCGAGTGCTGGGATTAAAGGCGTGCGCCACCACGCCCGGCTTCTTTTGTATCCTTTCAATGTTGCTATTTTTCATGTTTCTCATTAGTGTATTTTTTCTAAATTCTGTAAGATTCTTTCTTGGCATCTTTCCTATATCCATTGACTAATCAGACTAAGAATTTTTATTCTTTGGAAATAATCTTCACAAGTAGAATACTTTTGGGTATTCTAATTGACACAAAACAGTTCATTCGTTGAGAGGAAAACAAACTAGATTTAGAAATATGATAGGTAAAATTTATCATTTCCTCATAATATGATTGTGAAAAAAATTAAGACCTTAATTTGTATCTAAATTGAGCTTTCTACCTGTTTAATATATTGCATCTATTTTGTAACTGTGGATTTTCTGATTACAAAATGTTTACACAGATGAATTTCAGTAGTATTTTTTGAACTTAAAAGAGAGTGAAATGACTTCATACAAAACCTTTGAAGTACATTATCAAATCTTTAACCTAGGAAGGAAGTAAATTGATACTCAATATTCAGTAACATATTGAAATAGGCAGTGAAGGTTTGGGGAATTAAAGTTATACTTTGAAGTTTAAGTAGATTATGGAGAGTGAATAAAGATCAGAAAATCTCTGTTCAACTTACTGCAACATGAAAATCGACTGGACTTTCAGAAGTACTACTCCGAATATTGTTTTCTTAAATTCTGTCTCATTTAAAAATATTTCTCCTGTTTTAGTTTTATGTGCTTTTTATATTTTCTTAATTTGCACATATTCGTTTATTCCCAGCATGATCTTCTAGCTTGAAGATCCCTGACTTGGCCAACTGGAAGTAAGATTCTCTGTCTTCTTGCCCTCTGTTCATAGTTTCAAAAGGTCAGTGTTCTCAGGAATCCAGTGATATAGTCAGGGTTCTATAGAAGATCTCTTCATTGGAAGGCTGGAGATAAGATTAAAGTTTATGATGTCCTACATGGAAGAGACCATGTACAGCCACCAGTAACAAATAAGAAAGAGAATAATCTGTATGTTCAACACATATGGGCCACTCATGCAGTCAAGCTAAAATAGTCTCAAGAAAACAAAAACTAAATCAAAATAAAATGTCACTTTTATTAAAACAAAAACTTGTTTGCCTATTTATCTTTATGTATTCTGTATTTTAACCATTTCTAATGTGCCTATCTATGGGTTACTAGAGAATAACACTCAAATCTTTGGAATCTGCACTTAGAAAGTAATGTAAAAGTGAAGTTATGTTTCTGAAAGTGATATCTTTCAATTAGATGGCATTCCAACTCCCATCTCTGAATTCAGTACCATTCTTTTGTTCTACATTTTTGTTTGCCTCTCTGCTTGGAATGTATTTTAACAAGTTCTTGGTGAATATTTCCGTGTACTCATTGCACAGGTTCCTTAGCATCAATTCAAATTCTAATTCAAAGCTGTGTTCACAATTTTCTTATAAATCTGTTTCTCTTCATCAACCATTTTAAATGGCATCACTGATCATTCAAATGTATCACAGATAATATCTGTCTGCCTGTATGTCTATTTTTCTATCCCAATTTAAAAATCTTTTGATGGTACCAACTAGGTCAAAATTTATCGAGTGAAGGCAATCAATGGGAACAAATAATTTTCCTAGATCAGAATAGATCAATGTTATCTACTACTAGAGCACCTACAAAGGTAATTTTACCAAGATAGAAAAGTAATGAAGAGGAGAAAGATTATATGAAAAGTGACATATCCTGTTTGGGACAAGTTAAATGTTGAGTTTCCATGCAAATACAGATGGACATATCCAAAATGACAATATCTGATTAAAATTCAGATATTCAAAAGGAAAATTTCTCAATTGAAAGAGTAAAAGCCCTTTAAGCTTCATGAACTAGATTTAAAAAGAAAGTTTGTAAAAAAGAAAACTATTGGGAGATGGTGGGGAGTATATATAGATTTCAGAAACAAGTAGAATCCCAAAACCAAATGTCATAGAGCTTTTTATAACCATAGTCCATATCCTTTTCTGTATTGAAAAAAAAAACTGTGAAAGTACATGATGGTGGATTGTACATTTCAAAGATGTCATACCAATACATTTCTCATTCCACTGTGAGGTTCCGACTGTCCACCCAAAAGTATATGGATGGCACTATTGAACTGCTTTGAATAATAAATACAGTAAAAATCACAATTCATTATTTCAGAGACTATAAATAGTATTTATGGCATTATATATAGAAATACTACTTCCATGAAGCATGCTTTCTCCCTTTCTGCCTCCAAATATGTAGACAGAGAACTTTCAGCCAACTTATAAGAATCCTGGATAATCTAAAGCAGCAATACTTAAGAGACTTGACATGCTAGAGGGAGGCCCAAAATCCTCAGTTGTTCAAATCTTTTCAGACCAGAAAAGACATCTGTGTAGAAAAGCTTTAAAGTAAACACACACACGTCCAATGCTTTTTAACTCCTGAGATATCCCAAGGCATCCCTTTCTTCACATTGCCAGTTTACACTTCTTATGAAGCATACCATTGCCAGCCTCATATATATATATATATATATATATATATATATATTCACGTGATAGTTATCTCATTATTTTCCTGCTGGAGAGGTGTAGACGTTAGTGAGGGTTCCTTAGAAGTTGAACACTTGCAAGTTTCCCTTTGACAGGCATTAGGATTGTCCGGAAATGGAATTCTACTAAAAATGTTCTTGACTTTGAATTAATTTTATTTGGGAAATTCACTGTATAATAGTCAAGAATCATATGACTATTTTTTGGGTTTTATTTATATTCTGGCTTTTAGTAACAAGACTTGAAACTGTATCTATGTTTTAACACTTTAGTTCAAAAGTAATTTGTACTTTGGAGCTTTGGTAAATAAAATACATAAATGTGAAATAGAGCTCATTTTCTTTCAGGAAGGCTGGCTACAACTATTACCAGGAAGGAGGTGTAAAACTAGGGTTCTTTATGGGCAGATGAAGAACAGAAGTCTTTTTCATTTTCTCGATTTCATTTTGCAACTTTTATTAATATATATTGCAGTACATGCTGATTACTTTTACTATATGGAACTGGTACATATATATATATAATGCATTTCAATGTCCCTCTTTTACTCCCATCTCCATGCTCCCTTTTATTTTTTTAGCATCAGATTCATTCATTTATAAGAATTTATATAACTAATTATCGTATATACAGATTGAAAACTGGAGTAACAGGCTAAAGAACATAGAACCTATATAAGATAATTGCACAGCATACATTTTTAGAAACATTGTGCTGGATTACAATACCTTTTTTCTTTCTTTTTTTTGCTAGTATCATATAATATAAACTATGCAAAATTTAAGCATGTGCGTCAGCACTGCATTAATAATATTGTCTGAAGATGCATCCATTTACCTACATATGATTGAAGTTTATCCTTTTTATGGTACAGTATAGTACTCCATTGGATATTAATATCACATTTATAATCCATTCAACTGTTGATGGATATACAGGCTGTTTCCAAGATTTAGCTGTTATGAATTGTGCTGCTAAACACATGGATATGCATGCATCATAGATTTATTCTTTAACTCTTTGGGATACCTACAAGGGAAATAGCTGGTTCAAATGAAATTTCTACTTTGCTTTGTTAAGAAATTTTCATACTGATTTCTATAGTGGTTGCATCATTTTACAGTCACACCAATAATGCAGAAGCATTCCTTTCTTACTACAGCCTTGTCAGAATTTGTTGTTTAAGGAGTAACTGCCAAAAAATTTTTCACATTCTGTAGGTTGTCTCTTCACTCTCTTAGTGGTTTCCATTGCTGTGCAGAAACTTTTTAATTTGATGGGATCTCATTTGTTGTTTTTTTAAGTATTATTTCTTGTGCAACCAGTGTTTTGTTCAAAAATTCTTTGCAACACCCAAGTCTTCAAGAGTTTTACCTATTTTGTCTTCTAGCAGATTGTTTTAGTTCTGATTTTTCAATCTTTAATCCATTTTGATTTTAGTTTATGGTGAGACATATTGGTCTAAGTTCCATCTCTGGCATGGGGATAACCAGTTTTCCCAGCACCATTTGATAAAAAAGCTATCTTTCTTCCAAGAAAGGAATTTTGTCCCTTTGCCAAAAATAACATAGCTGAGTGTGCCTGGAATTGTTCCAATATCTTATACACTCTTCTGTTTATCCATGAATCTGTTTCATGTTTTGTTTACTTGTTTGCCTGTTTGGTTTGGTTTTTTCCAATACCATGTTGTTTTTATTTCTGTAGCTTTGTAGTATAATTTAAAATCTGGGATTGTGTTGTCCCATGCCTTGCCCTTGTTTCCCAGAATTGCTCTTGTTATTCTCTGTCTCTTCTGGTTCATACGAACTTTAAGATTGCTTTCTCCAGCTCTGTAAGTAAGGTTACTTGTATTTTGGTCGACATTGCAATAAATCTATACAACAATTTTGGGAATTATGGCCATTTTGACTATATTTCTTCTATCTATCCAGAAACAGGAGATTTCTTTCCATTTCCTTTTTTTTTTTTTTTTTTTTTTGGTGCAGTGGATCAAAATCACAACCTGATGCTTGCCAGGCAGGTTCTTAGGCCACTGAGCTAAATCCCTGACCCTAATTTTTTGAGACAGGGTCTCACTGTGCAGTTCAGGTTGGCCTTGAACTCACTTTGTAGCCCAGGCTGGTCTCGAACTCAAAATGATCCTCATGATCCTCATGCCTCAACCTCCTGAGAGCTGGGATTACTGGCACGTGCCACCATGATATCTCCATCATTCTCCTTTTTCAGACTACTACAGTTTTCATTGTAGATCTTTCACTTCCTTCATTTGTTTAATTCCAAAACATAATAGTTTTCTTAATGACATAGTGATGGGTATTATTACCATAATTTTCCTCTCAGTGAGTTTATTATTGATGTACAGGAACACTACTGATTTTGGGGTGTTGCCTTTGTATTCTCCTACACTGCCAAATTTGGATATTAGTTCTTGACGTTTTTGGTGAAGTTTTTGGTGTCTTCTGTGTAGATCATGTCACTAGTAATTAACAATAATTTAACTTCTTCCTTTCCTATCCATATCCCTTTTATTTCTTTCTCTTGTCTTACTGCGTTGGCTAATATTTAAAGATCTATATAAACCAAAGTAGTGACAACAGGCATCATCATCTTGTTCCTGATTTTAAAGTGAAAGATTTCAGCTTCTCCCCACTTATTATTAATGTTGGCCTTTGATTTCTCATAGGTGACTTTTATCAGGTTCAGTAAAGACCATCTATTCCTTTTTCTTTAGTGTTTTTTTGTTTTGTTTTTTGCTGCACCGGGGATTGAACTGACAGTCTCATGCCTGCCAGACAGGCACTTAAGCCACTGAGCCAAACTCCCAGCCCTGGTTTTTTGAGGCAGGGTCGCACTGTGTAGCTCAGGCCAGCCTTGTGCTCGCATTGTAGCCCATGCCGGCCTCGAACTCACAATGCTCCACCTACCTAAGCCTCCCGAGTGCTGGGATTAAAGGCGTGCACCACCATGCCTGGCTGACTTTCTTTAGTGTTTTTATCATGAATGAATGTTAGGTTTTGTAAAATGCTTTTTCTGCATCTGTTGATATGATCATGTGATTTGTTCCTTTGCTTCTGTTTATTTGGTGTATTTTATTTAATGACTTGCATGTGTTGAACCATCCTTGCATATCTGGAATGAATTCTACTTTATCATAATATATGACCTTTTCAGTGATCTGCTGCATTCTGGTTGCCATAATCTTATTGAGGAATTTGCACTTGTTTTCATTAAAAAAGTTGGCCTGTAGTTTTCTTTTATGATTGTGTCCTTTTCTGGTTTTGGATTTAGGGTAGTGCGTGCTTCCAAGAATAATTTTGGAAGCGCTCCTTGCTTTTCAATTTCATTAAAGAGTTTGAGGAGTGCTAGCATTAGACATTTCCTAGAGTTCTTGTAGAATTTGACAGTGAATTCATCAGGACATGGACTTTTCTTAGTTTGTAGCTTTTTTTATTACTTCTTCAGGTTTACAGACTGGTATTAGCTTATTCAGGATTTTTTATTATCTTCTTCATTCATTTTTGGTATTTTATATCTACCTAGGAATTTGTCAATTTCCCCTGAACTTTTCATTTTCTTAGAGTACAGGTTCTCAAGTAATTACTAATAGTCTTCCGGATTTCAGCAGATCATTGTGATTTCACCTATTTCATTTCTAATTGGATGCATTTGGGTCTTCCTTTCTTTATTTTGATTAGCTAAATGTATGCCTGTTTTATTTACTCTCTCAAAGAACCAACTCTTCAATTTATTGGTTCTTGTATTTTTTATTTTTAGTTTCAATTTCATTAATTTCTTGTATGATCCTTATAATTTCCTTCCTTGTATTACTTTGGGTTTGGATTGTACTGGCTTTTCTAGAAATTTGAGGTGCAGCATTAGGTTATTTACTGCTCATTCTGGGTTTCTGATGTGGAAACTCATTGCTACGAACTTTCCTCTTAGAACAGCTTTCATTGCATCCCATATGTTATGGTATGTGTCGTTATCATTTGATTATAGAAACTGTAATTTCCTAATTTCATCATTGGTTTTCAAGAGGGCATTGTTTTATTTTAATGTGTTGCATAATTTATGTGATTTCTTTTGCAATTGATTGCTAATTTTATTGCATTATGATCTGAGAATATTGTTGGATAATTTTAATTCTTTTGCAATTACCTATGTATGCTTTATTGAGTAGTATGTTGTATATATTGTTGAAAGTTCCATGTGCTACTTAGAAAAATGTTATTTCTACTCTTGTTGAATAGAACATTCTGTAGTTATATATTAAGTCCATTGGTTTCAAAGTTTGGTTCAACTGATATTTCTTTGTTAATTTTCCATCTAGTTAATATGATCATTTTTTTCAGTGGTGTATTGAGATCTCCCATTAAATTTGTATTGATGTTTATCTGATTTTTATTGCCCATTAATGTTTGTTTTATGAAATTTTGTGTGCTTATATTTGTGCATATATGTTTATAATTTTTATTTGTTTATGTTGATTTGTTCCCTTAACTAATATGTAGTGATCTTTGTCTCCTATAATTAGTATTACCTTGAAAACCACTTTGAAATCAGAATAATAACTACTGCTTTTTCCTGGGTTCCTGTTCCATGGAATATTTTTTCTTAGCCTTTGATTTTTAATCTGTGAATATTTTCTTGAATTAAATGTGTTTTTTATAGTTGCATATTTTTGGATTTTCTTTCCTGATTCATTCTGCTAAACTGCATTTTTTGATTGAGGAATAGAGACTACTCATATTGAGTATTCTTACTGAAAGGCACTGATTTGTCCCTGCCATTATATTATTTTCTTGTTACTGACTTTCACATTTTTCCCCTTTTGCTTTAGCTGCTTATCCCATCAGGTGGATTCATTCTTTTTTACTAATTGACATTGTTGGCTTCATTATCTTTTCCTAAGACACCCTTGAGAATTTTTTGTATTGCTGGTCTGGTGTTCATGAATTTTTTGAGGTGGTCTTGGTCTTAGAAATACCTTATTTCTCCATGAGTTTTAAGGGAAAGTTTTCCAAGTTAGATACATCAAGTTTGGAAATCTTTATCTTTTAGGGCTTCATACACTTCATTTCAAGCTCTTCTGACCTTTAAGGTTTGTATAGAGAAGTCTGCTGTGAATCTAATGGGTTTAAATTTGTATATGATTCATTCTCTCTCTCTAAGAGCTACTAAGATTTTGTCCCTGTGATGAACTTCTGGAAATTTGAGTATAATATTGTGTGGGGAAGTTCTCTTTTGGTCATGGGTATTTGGTGTTCTATATGCTTCACTTATCTGTATGTTTATTTCTTTCTTTGTATTTGAGAGGCTTTTTTCCATTATTTCTATGAACAGTTATTTGATACAATTTTTGCTGTATTCTGAATTTTAATTTATTCTAATTATCTTTGGATTTGTCCTCAAGTCATCTAGCAATTGTTGGATTGTTTTACATTTTCTTTGTTGTTTTTAACGTGTCTTTTAGTAATTGGTCTTTGAAGGCAACACTGTCTTCTAGTTCTGAAATTCTGTCCTCATATTGGCCCATCCAGCTGCTCGTACTTTTAATATGAAATTTAATCTTTTGGTTTTATGATTTAAATCATTTCATGGAGTCTAATTCTGTGGTAAACTGGTCCTTTAGGTTTTACATCATTTTGTTTAGCATAGCTAGCTTTCTGTTAGCATTTTCTGAGAACTCCTGCATAATTTTGGTTACTATTTCTTTATATGTTTAGCTATGTCTTCTCTAATCCTGTGGAGTATCAGTTTGAGCTGTTTTTAACCTCCTCTGTTATGTTTACATGTTTACATGTAATTCATGTGTGTGGCTTACAGTATTCTGCCCCTTGGGACTCTCTGGATTGGCTTTGGAGAAGTTGGGGATTTTGGAAGGCATTTTGTTTCCTTTTCTTCTCAGTTTCTACTGGTTTTGCTTGTTTTGTTTTTTGCTGAAGTTTATGGATGCTTATTGTCTAAAAACTTTGTTTTTAGTGTAGAAATCAATGTAGTTGTTTTTCAGTGATGTACTTTGTGCATGGTTAATTCTAATCCTTTGCCATAGCCCCAAGATTCACTCACCTCAGTAATTTTGGGAAAGGAGTACAATTAGTCCATCATCCAAATTCTCTGGGAATGTATTGTAGTATTGTTAATGTCACAATCACAGTCTGAGTGTTGGCTTACAGAGAAATAGCAAAAATAATGTGACCCTGTTGATTTCAAGTGAAATAGCTATAGTAGTGCTGGCCAACACAAATTAGATATTAACAAACCATTAGAACCAGTTACGTACTACCTTTTATCCTAGAGAAGAAATCATCAATTTTGATGTAAACATTGAGGCAACCCAGGTATTGACTTACAGCTAATATACACTAAATGCAACTGCCATATCTCTGCTAATGGTATAAATGAATTCAACAGTAATTTTACAGTTAACTATCAAGAGATTAACAAAGCTTTATGGTTATACTATTAAAGATTTAGAATTTGGGAAAGGGAGGATGCAAAATGAAAACTTTGAATTCTATAATATAAGGAGAAGGGAAAACTACAAAACATCTTTTGGGGAGTAAAAGCCTGGCTACAGAATTAGGTAAAGGTAGTAAAAAAACTTGTAATAAGTAGAAAACAAAAAAGAAGGAGACTATTAAAGATACATAGAAAGTAAAGATAAGAGAGAGGTAATGAAGAGGAGAAAATTTAAGAGAGAGGAGAGAAAAAACAGAGAAATAGAAGAAGAAATATTCAGAAGCAAATCTGAAAGGTAAACATAGAATATTTAAGCCTCAGGAAGTCATTGAATAAGACAGGAGGAAAGCAAAGAAAAAAAAACAAAAACAGGAACAAGTCAAATCACGGAATTACAGGAACTAAAAACATTGTGTATACACAGAGACAGAGACAGACAGAGACAGAGAATAAAAAATACTCAATCAAAATGGACAAACATTGTTTAAAAAATAAAAATATTCCTCAGTGATTTTAAATCTGTTGCTATCTTTAGTGTTCTACAGTTTTCTGGCAATATCCAATTGAAAACATGTCTCTGCTCTCCCGGGTAGACAAAGGAGCCAGTCAGAGTTCAGATCCATGCTTGATAATTGCCAGGAAACTAGCAGTAAGATTAGGGAGGGGTGTCACTTCTGGGACTTTCAAATTCAGGGAAATTCTTGCTGAATATGGCCTCTGTTCATGCGAATAGGGGCAGAGTCATTTAGTTTGCAGCACTCTGACTTTATACCCATGGAAGTCTCTCACTGTTGTGCCTCACCAGTCACTTTGAGAGGTTAAGACTGGGAGCCCTGAGATGAAGCCAACATGTGGCTCTGAGTCCTAGGTTCAGTTGTCTCTCCCTAGAATTGCAGCTGACCAAGTACTCTGTCCAGGGAGATGGCAGACGCTCAGCCTAGAGTCACTTGCCAGTTGTAGCACATTTCATTGGTGCATTTCTCCCAGAAGTTCTCTGGGGTCACCCACTTTCACTGTGTCTTTGTAGATTTGAATTTCCTTTTTCATAAACCAGGAGCCAAGAGTCATGGAAAAAGTGTGGATCGCCCCTTTCTTTTTCCACATTGTGTTCTGTTCCTTAAATTTCTCTGTAGGTTCCAATTTTCCCATCAGATCCTTTCTGAGTCCCAGGGATCCATGGCTCTATTTTTTTTTTTTTTTTTTTTTTTCCGGCACCAGGGGGTGGAATTCACAACCTCGCGCCTGACAGACAGGCGCTTAAGCCACTGAGCCAAACTCCTGGCCCTAGTTTTTTGAGGCAGGGTCACACTATGTAGCTTAGGCCGGCCTTGTGCTCGTGTTGTAGCCCAAGCCGGCCTTGAACTCACAATGCTTCTCCTACCTCAGCCTCCAGAGTGCTCATGGCTCTTTTTCTTTTCTTGTCCAGATTGTTATCTTCCAGAGTCTGGGTTCCAAATCCCAGACGGTCTGTTTTGTTGCTGCTTACTGTTCTTCCTTCTTCCCAGAAATTTCAATTTCTCTATTTTAAAATGGTCACATTACAATTTATAATGCAGGCCAGTTTCTTACTTAGCAAGTGCAACTTTCAAAATTCAGCAAACATGATTTTTTAAACCTTCAAAAATCATGGATCCCTACACATAAATCTAAACCCCCTTGAAAAAACTAAATATTCATTAACTTTAGAGTTTTATTCTATCTTCTTTCACATGGGTTGATTCAAGTGTTTTGTTATAATTTTATAGAATTCCATGAAGCACTATTCAAAGACCCAATTCACATGAAGCTTTGACTTCAATAGAAATTATAAACTTCAAAAGATGCCCATTATACTCCCTGCTTTCCTTATAAATTGTGAACTAATAATGCAACCTATTAAAGTAAGAATAAACATAACAATATTTAGCTAACATTTACTGCACCAGGCGTTGTGCTGTTATCTATCTACCTACGTCTGTTCAAAGAACATGCTGTGTTAAATTTTATAAAAATGTTACAGTAAAAGACACATTCCCATAGATCCTCCTCAGAATATTCCTGCTTACTTCAAACACACTTATTCTGTCTCTCTTACCACCTTGTGAAACAGTTCTAGAAGTACTTTTCTGTGAATATTTTTATGATTTATGATAAAAAAAATGGGGAATGCTACTGAATCCAATAGAAGAGGAGGCTCCTAAAAACATTGCAGCGAGTCCTCATCCACTTTACTCACAGGGTCTCCCACATGTGACCTCTGGAGCTTCACTGAAGTCAAAATGATCATAAAATGTAAACATTTTGAATCAGTTAAGGATGTTGGAGCATCAATCACAGCACAATTACAGACATTCATGAAGAGGAACTTTTAGAACTGCTTTAGATTTCACCACAATGATGGTATAACTGTGTGTGAAGCTAGGGGAAGTATTTTGAGAGGGATTAATAGCAATATGCCATTTGCTATAGTAATGTTTTATATTTAAACCTTAAACATAGTTTTTGATCACATTTTCATAGGTGTATATATTCAAAGTGCTCAGATAAATATATGCATGTGTGATTATACATTCATACATATATAGGTATTTGTCAATGAATTTAGTTTCTCTTGTAATAGGACATAGAGACTGTTCATAAAGAAAAGAATCTAACTTGTCCAAGTCAAAGGCAACAATGCTGGTTTCCACCAAAACTATTTACTACTGAAAAAGAGACTGTCTGGAGCACACTGGTATGGTTTGTTCATATAGTGGTAGTTTTAAACAGTCTTAAACTCAGGGCTGGGCATATAGCTCAGTGGAACAGTGCCTGTCTGGCAAGCGTGAGCTCCTGAGTTCAATTCCTGGTGAAAAAAAAAAAAAAAAAAGACAGAAGTAAACTTATTTTTATTGAAACTGAAGTCCAGAAGTAGAAGGACTGCTATTCAATTTTGTTTCTTATTGAGTGCCAGGATATTCATTTCTTTTTACTCATTTTGATTTAATCATTTTCATAGTTTTGAGCCTCACACTTGAAATTTTCTAATTCCAGATACCAATTTCTCTCATTGTCAGAATTTTTCTGCTAGTAATAAAAACTCACATGAGTTAATTTAATTCAAGGGGAATATTTTGTGGGACCAATCAACAGTGTTAAATGCTAAAAAGAAATTAAAGTAGAGTCTAAATTTGATTAGTGCTGTTTTGAATTATTCAAAATGCAGTGTCATACTTCCTTGGGTCAACACTTATCTTTAGTACTCAAATGAAAATAGTTGAACTTCTACATTATTAATAACCAGATCAGCAACCCCATCGCTTAATATTATTGAAAGATCCCAATAAATCCTTAACATTTCCCATTTGTTGCTTTTAATAGTAGCTCAGGATCTTACTCTGAGATTTCCTAGAAATCCTCCCTTTCCCCCAGTGCTGGCATAGAGAACAGAAAGTAGGGTGAAGAGAAACTCAGAATCCTACAAAATTGTAATTCAAAATAACTAGGTCTGGTATTACTGCTTCTAAAATCTGTGGGGTAAATTTAGTTTACCAGGTTTCCTATTGTTTCAGACTCTGCCATCAGCCATGATAAAGTTCTAACTCTGATTTCATTCAGTTTAGAACTTCCCTCATTTCATATTTCATCTACCCTATGGTACAGATTCCCAAAATACAAATAAGGCTATAAATCATTTATCACCATAACAATGTAGTCAGTAAGAGATATCTCTTTATTACATGGTTACTTGGGACCACTCCATTTCTACATCAGACTGGGATTATGGGCTTGATTTTTACAGATACAAGAGTTCAGTAATGTATTTTCAAATTAAAATCAGTCATAAGTCAAAGTAAACTCTGCTTCTCACCACTAGGAAAAGCAGGTACAGAAAGCATTTTTTAAATTTTAAAAAATTCTTATAACATGGGAAAGATAAATTGTTACAATTTCCATTGACTACTCTGGAGGATATAAAGCAATCAAATTGTAGTACACCTTCAGAAAAGCTGGCTTAGACAGATACATAGATTTGGCACTAGCTCACCTAGGTTGAATTTTTAATCAAGGCTATTTTTTTTCTCCTGTTATTTGATTGCTTTGCTTTGAAGAATGTGGAATTTTTAAATGTCCTTCTCAGGGTAAAGGAAGATGGTGACATGAGAAAAAAGAAAGAAGGGTTTTTGAAAGGCAGAGACTTGACATTACCATTAAGCCACTAGTTTTAAACATGACAGGTCTGGGGTAGGGAAAGAAAATCAGTAATTTTTTTAATTTAGGCTACAGAATTTATATGGCCCATTAAGCACAACTGTGAAGGAATGATGTGAATTTGAAAAATAAGAAAAATAATAAGGACTTATTTATATAGAATAAAAAAGAAAATAAGGTCAATAAAAAACTAATAAACTAAAAGAAAAGAAAGAACACTAACACTGGAAGTCTGAATGTAACAGTATGCATGTACACTGAGCATGAGAGGGAAGGAGACACAGAAAAATATAATGAGGTATCCAAACTTAAAATTCAGAATTAAAATTACTAAATACTAGAGATTAAGTATTATTTATACATTTTATTTCTGTGTAAATGCGTGGCTCCTAGAAAAGTGACATGATCAATAAATGTTTATTGAATGAGATTGATTACATATATCATCTTTTAAGAGTATAAGAGCATTCTGTGATTAATAGTAAAGTTTTAGAGTCCTACTTTTAGGCCCTTTTCAGTCGATAAATTGCCAAATTATATTTGTCTAACTTAAATGAAATATTCTTTACAAGTGGTATAATTTTATAAATTGAAAAATCAAACATTAACTAGATTAAATGCTTGAAACAGAAAAAATATAGCCCTGGGTTTGATATGATCACTCTAGAGTAGGAACCTCTAAAGTCACAGATGCCATCTCACTATGAAACCGCAGGCAGTAAGCCTCAGCAGTTTATAAAGTTCATTTCATAAAATAACTTGGATTTATATTCATTTTTGGCTTTTGGCTTATCTTTTAAAAATCATCGAACTGAAGTGAAATAGTTTCTGTTGGAATTACAGTTTATTAGTGGAGTACAATAACAGGGAAATTGAAAAAAAATTACCTTACTAGTGAGGATACGTTGAGCTGCAAGTAACAACAACTCATATTAAAGTGTTTAAGAATAATGATGCTGGTGGGGATTTAGCTCGGTGGCCTAAGCGCCTGCCTGTCAGGCACGAGGTTGTAAGTTCGATCCCTGGTACCTTAAAAAAAAAAAAAGAATAATGATGTTTAATTTCTCACGTAAACTCCAAAGTTCATGAATTCAATGGTCTGAAAACATTCTATCACTATTTCCGTTGCTAGCATATGAACCTGAATTTATTAGTTATTTGATGAAGATCTGTAAGACAGAAGTTCAAGGTCTCCAAACTTAAAAAAAAAAGAGAAATGCTAATTATCCTGATTTGATGAGTGCATGCTGTGGTCATGTGTTGAATCACCACTTTGAACTCCATTAATACGTACATTCATACATATCAATGAAACTCTTAATAAAGCCCAACTTTTTATCAGATTTATTCTGCTATAAGATTCATTATGTTTTATTCACAGGATATGGTTTACAAACTAACCATAAAATTTAAGTAGATGTGTAAAAACTGGTGTCTACCTGGGGAAATGCATGTTTCTGTTACAAAGGAAGCAGATACGGAATAAGTGTTGAATGAGAAGGCATCATTGGCTGCTAGCTTCCAGTCTGTCAGATTTTGATAGCAGATGATCTCAAAAATAAGACAACTAGAAAGGGTGAATCAAAGGGGACTAAGAATAAAACATTTTGACTAAAACTGAAAGCATGAAGCATTTTAAAATTCCTCAGAAGTCTTCATTAAATGGAATATGTTTTGTACAAATTAAGTGCATGCAAAAGGCAAAAACAAACACTGGGGGTATACAAAATATCAGAAATAGGGTATGACTGATGATAATGTTAAATAAAAGTATTTCAGAGTATTGGTTGCTCAAACAACAAGAAAAATGAACACAGCAGCAACGAATAAGAAGTGAGAAAGCTGATAGAAGAAATTAGCTGACTTAGAAGAGTTAATAAATATGAATTTGAAATTAAAATATAAAAGCCAAAATATGATCTATTGTTTAAAATAGAAACCTCAGAAGATTTAGGACTGACAGCCCTAGGTAATTCCTGGAGCTAAGGGCTGTACAGAGAGACCAAAAATAAGGATGACTATTTAAAAACTCTTAAACAATGTTATCCTTAGATCCTCTCACACTTTGATAGTTGGTTTTTTTTTTTAACAACCTCCCAGGGATGTCCTGAAGTTTATCCCAAAAAGTAAGATAGAGGGGAGGAAGAATGAAAGAAAGGGAAGAAGAATGTTAAAAAAAGAAATATCCTAAATCGGTAAATCTGGAGAGATAAAAGAAGAGCAGTAGTTTCTTGGGGTCTTGGGTAGCAGGAAATGGACGTTAACTAATTAATGAGTACGAGAGTTTCTTCTGAGAGCAAAACAATGTCTGGAATTAGACAGAGGTGGTGTCTGCTCAATCTTATCAATGTACTGAAGGCAATGAGCTGCACTCTGTATAACGATTAATTTTATATTTCAGCTCAAAAAATGGAAAAGAATGAAGTCACGAGAACAAGAAAGAAATGTAATCATGGGGCACTCCAATTTTAAATATGAGTCATAATATATGAATGAACAATAGAAGTCCAACATAAAAATTCTGAAATTGTTGATTAAAAAGGAGACAGAATAATGATGTTAACTACAAGTACAGAGCTGCATTGTTACACTAAAAAGTGAAATATATTCAGACTTAGGGGTTGTAGAGAAAAGAAATAGAAATAGGTATTGCTATAAACTTTTGGTAGTATTTGACCTTTTATAGAATCTGCAGGTATTATTTTTTGAAACCAAGAATATTAAATTAATTGTTAACTGGTTAGTTATCTGTGGAATGATACCCTTGGCCATGCAATGTTTTTAAACTAAGACAAAACAAAAGTCTGTAATATTATAACCCTCTTGGAAAGAGTAAATATCTTTAATGTAGAGAATTCTCATAAATAATGAAGACAAAGATCAATAGCCACCAGAAAAAGTTAAAAGCATGGAACATGTAATTCATACAAAAAATTTCAGAAGTTATCAATCAACAAAAGGCTGTGTAATTTCTCTCATGATCAAGAAATTGAATAGTTATTTGAAATTGGCAGATATTAAACAATTAAGTTTTTAATGCACAATTTGTTAAAATACAGGCCTGTGATGTTGTGGGCCACAAATACCATAGAAATAGTAAAACTATTACAAACAGCAAAACTTCCTACAGAGAAACTAAGTAATAGCTATAAAACCTTCAAATCACAATAAAATTGTCAGACTAAATCTCAGTTCTACTCTCTTGTTAAAAAAAATTCTACTCTTGTTAAAAACATGCAGCTCCTTTAAAAGTCAAACTTTCTGTTAATACGCATTCACAAAGGGATAAACCTTTATTTACAAATATATACTTTGAACATTATCTAGTGTGATATGTGTATAAATATATCCATTTGATAAAATGCCATAATTTTTAAGATGAAATTACTAAAAAAGATTCATGCATTATGGAAGACAGTGTGAAAAGCAAGCTACTATACGATACCTATTACATGGGTGCAACTATCCATATAGTGCACTTTAGACACACGTAGATAGGTAGAGTATCAAATATAAAAATTGCTAAAAAATTGCTACCATGGGCTTGTAAAAGATGGGGTATTGAGAGAAAAACAATTCAACTTTTAATACAAGTATGAATTTTAGCAATGTTTTTCTTTACTCTTGTAGTGAAAATAAAATGACATCATAATTAAACTTTGTGTACTCCTGCTTGATCAAAAGTGACTCATGGAGAATACACAAGAGTAGCTCACAGGACTAGATATACGTAAGTGAAAACAACAGTACGGTTTATGTAAGTTCCTTATAAGTGAAGGAACATGATTGCTTATTCCAATTTCTTTAGTTTACATGTAAGACAACACAAGTCAGATCCATTAAGTGAGTTTCCAAGTTGCTGCATAAAACACATATTATGTTTTTTTAGTTTTTTCTGATATTATGGTTTGAGTTGAAGATGTAGATATTTTTATGCAGATTCCTATGATATAATGGAATCACGTTAAATTAATGAACTGGTTTTTCCCAAATTTTTTAGTCAAAAAATTCTTTTATATTCTCAAGTAAAGCCAGGAAACAAATTTTGCATGTGACACTTCATTTCCCCCACAGCCCCGCTAGGATTTGTTATTTGTTATTGATTGATTTCTTGATAATAGCATTTTTCCTGGGGCGAGATGGAATCTAATATTATTTTAATTTGCATTTCTCGAATGACCAATGATGTTGGTCATTTTTTAGTATATTTATTTGCCGCTTCTAATTCTTCATCTGGCAAGTGTCTATTCATTTCAGATGCCCATTTTGGATTGGGCCTTTAAATTTGGGGCTTTTTTTCTTTGCTTTCTTTTTTTTTTTTTTTTTTTTTTTTTTTTTTTTTTTTTTTTTTTTTTTTTTTTTTTTTTTTTTTTTTTTTTTTTTTTTTTTTTTTTTTTTTTTTTTTTTTTTTTTTTTTTTTTTTTTTTTTTTTTTTTTTTTTTTTTTTTTTTTTTTTTTTTTTTTTTTTTTTTTTTTTTTTTTTTTTTTTTTTTTTTTTTTT
>RJWM01001401.1:55552-118555 GCA_004363535.1 Dasyprocta punctata | reverse complement strand
TGTTGTATATCCTAGATATTATTCCTTTGTCTGAGAAACAGCTGGCAAATTTTTCCCACACTTTTTGGTATCTTCCCAAAAGAATTAAAAGCATCAAACCACTGTGATGTATGCACACCTATGTTTATAATGGCACAGTTTGTAATAGCTACATTGTGGAAATAGCCCAAATGCCCATCAATTGATGAATGGATCGTGAGAATGTGTATTTTTTTCCATCTAATTGATTACTACACTGACATATAAAAGGAGATGGTCGAGAGATTTCTACCTAAATGAATGCATCTTGAGGTCATACTCTTAAGTGAAATAAATCAGACACACATGGAAATACTACATTGCTTCTCTGGTGTGAGAAACCAAAAGAGTAAAACAGGAACAAAATGTATAACAGATATTGTGAAATAGGAAAAAAATGTTTAGGTGGGAAGGGGAATTAGGGAGTGGGAGATGGAAATGAAGGAAGAAAAAAGAAAAAATGATGAGAAAAGAAGGAAAAAATATAAAGCTTTTGTAAATAAGGAGGGGAAGAGAGTTGAAGGTAGGGTAAGGAAATGGGGAAAAAAGGAATCAAGTTATATCATGTACAGGTACAAATTTCCTATAGTGAATGAGTTTGTTTTTTATATCAAACATTTATCAATAAGCTTATTAAATTAAAAGAAAAGAAATCTAGAGTTCTGAGGAGTCATGTTTAACATTACTTGTTGCAATCGTTCTGTTAACTAGTATTAGGAAACACAGAGTCCTTAGACCATACCTTGTCTGGATTAGTTCATTACTAATATTCAGTCACTAAACCTTTGTTCATGTTGTAACTATTTTACAGTAACATAATGTTGTCTCTCTAACTTGAGACTTATTGTTAGAAACATTGGTCAGATGATCTCAATTTTCACCAGTTTTTGTTTACTTGTTTTTTTTTTATTTAAGCAGGAAAAAAAAAGACATATATAACAAAGACAAAAAAACAAAACAGACAAACAAATGACTAGAGTAAATGCAGAACAGTAACATTACAAGTTTACAAAACAGGATGATAGAAACTTGACAATGGTTGCAATATTGCGTATTGTTATCTTTAAAATGGTTGTTTACATTAACAGATATAGACATGTAAAATTGATCTAATCACATCAGTATTAATTGTTCTCTCTCAATAACAAATACATTCAGCAGTGTGTTCGTTTTAGTTATCTTACATATACATATATACAGATTTAAGAAGGGAAAAGGGGGAAAGAGGGAAGGGGAAAGGAAAAGATGTTTATTTGTTTTTTATAACCTCAGCAATAAAACACTATCTTAGGAAAATATAAATAATTTATTGAAAAATTATAGGTTTTTAAATTCACATGACTAGTTTATAATAGCTACCAGACACAAAATTAAAATTTTGGAGTAATTTTATTTTAGTAAACTTAAAACACATGCTCAAAATAACCATGATTTTCTCTCTAGTGCACTCTCAAAACAAACATGCTTTCTCTTGAATATATACACAAATAGAACGAAATGTTATTCTTGATCAAAAGATTTATATAATATTTCAAATTTATGCTCTGTTAGCCACTAATCCATGTTACCATACAACTACCCTCTTTTGTTCAAAGTCAAAATCCAAGATTTTCACTATGGGAAACCAGACATAAAATAACCTTTGACAACTCAAAGGCCTTTGACTGCAGGTAGATTTGGATGGTTTGAGTTTTAGAAGCTGAACTTATAGTTTTGCATAAAAACTTTAAATTCTAGTTAATCCCTTCTAAGTTTCCTGTTTCATTGATTGTGTACAAGATGAAGCAGTTAAACAAACTTTTATAATCCCTGTTCCTGGAATGACTATAATTTAGGCCCCTACTCCTATTTTTTCCTTTAAATTCCAACAAAAAAGAATTTCTAGTTTGATGTTATATGAGTTGGAGACAACAACTTGGATGGTCAATCCATTAGTGTTTATCTTGCATTTGCAAGCTACTTCATTTCCATTCTCATAGCAACCTGCAGTATTCAGTGAAATTTGCCTGATGTTTCTTAGTTTTTACAAGGTGGTATGCATTGTTCAATATTTCTCAATTTTTACAAAGCAGTATGCATTGTTCAATTTCTCTGCTTCAGACCACATTTAGAAAAATGTCAGGTTGAAACTATTAGTAATTGAACGTAATTCTTCCTAGTTGATTTTAGAGCAGTTAAAACTCTTCTAAATAATTAAAGTGTTTCTAAAAACATATATTATTTTTAGAAATTATCTAATTAGTGCATTTTTATTCATGCTGCTTTTTAAATTTAATTTATTATCTGTTAGAATGTGTGTGTTGAATTCTGAAAACAACTGCTCCACCCCTATTCCTCCCCTCTAACACAATAGGAAAATTATTTGGGAAGGCATAGAAATTTTAGAGAAAGTTAAACAGTTTCCTTAAACAAACATTATAGCTCAAAGACCTCAACCTGTGTCAGAACTTTAAATATTTGAAAATGGATGTCTAAATTTACTGTGACTTTTGCAAACCCTGGAATTTATAATGCCTTAATATAATTTAATTATATTTTTGATGTGTAATTTGTTTAATACTTCTAGAGATATATAAATTTATTTCTCTAGATATTTATTGGTTTTGTTACTTCACAAAATGGATTCATGAATAATCCACCAAGTTCTTTCATTTCAGAACAATTTGTTTCTTAGAACACATGAATATATTTTCTTCCCTAATCTCACCATTTTATTGGTGTTATATATTACTGTATCATCAAAATTTATTTTAATAATCATCTATGAAAAGTTTATATAAATACACCTATAAAGAACAAAACTTTGCGTTTGATCCTAGATATTTAATGTTTCCTTTTTTTCATGCCTTTGACTCTTGATTAGAGGGAAGATTAGAAACAATGGCTTGTATTTCTGCTGACCATGTAGGGGTGGACAGAAGATAAACTTATTGGTGTTAAGGACTTCCATTAATTTTTCTGCAAATATTTTACACACCAATTTTACTAATAGCAAATCTCTAGGTGTTTAATAACCCATTATTTCAATTAAAAGATGTTAATCAAAAGCAGCAAAAGTGACTATAATGCACGAATAATTTCTATTTTCAATATTTTAAAATTTTTATTAGTATATTTATAGTACATAATGATTTCATTCATCATGAGTAATGTGTTAATGTGAATAATATACCTTCATTCTTTTTACTTCCTCTATTCATTCCTTCCCACTCATCTTGCTAAGTTTATCAGGTTCCTTCTATTTGTAAAATATCTAGTTCCTTGTTTCCTATTATTCATCTTTTATTTTTCTCTTTAATCTTTTTGTAATTTGGTATTCTCTGATTTATTTCACTCAAATTATTGTTGCAACCTGTGTATTATATATACTTATAGTTGTTTTCTTTACCTGTTGAATTGTTCTCTTAACCAATTTGTAATGACTTTCTTCACATCACTTGATCAGTGCTGGTTTGAAGTGCATTTTATCTCAAAATAGAATAGTTACTCCTGCTTCTATTTAGGTTCCTCTTTCATGAAATATTTTTTCATCTTTTGACTTTTAGTTTATCAATATCTTTTATTATTAAGTGTATTTCCTATATATGTATCAGGACATTGCATTTTGGTTTTTGATCCAATTTGCTAACCTGGAGAGTTGAGAGCATTCACACTGAAAGTTATTCCTGAAAGGTATTACTCCTGTCATTGCATTATTTTCATATTGTTGGTTTCTCATTCCCTTTTATCTGTTTACACTTCTTGATGTACTATTTGGATTAGAATTTTTGGCTTTATTGTCTCTTTCTAGTATATTCATGAGAATTCTTTTGGAGTCCACATTTGGTAGTCAAATTTCTTATGGTGCTCTTTGTCATGGAAATATCTTATTTCTCCATCAATTTTGAAAGATGGTTTGCAACACATATGAGTCTGATTTGAAAATGATTTTCTTTTAGAGTTTCACACATTAAACTCCAAGCTCTCCTGGCTTTTCAAGTTTATTGAGAAGTCTGCTGTAATTATAATGGATTTGCATTTATAAGTGTATTGTTGCTTTTTTTTTTCTAACAGGTTTTCAGATTCTGCCTTTGTGTTGGATTTGTGAGATTTTGACTGTGATGTGTGATTGAGAAGTTTTTTTTTCTGATCATGGCTATTTTGAGTACTATATGCCTCATATATCTGTGTATTAAATTCTTTCAACATATCTGGAAATGTATCTGCTATGTTTTCTAAAAACAGCTTTTTATGCCTCTTTCATTTGATTTTTTAGTAATTCCAATTAATCTCGTATTAACGTTTTTGTGTCATCTAGCATATGTCAAGTCATTTTTCATTATCCCTTGTTTTTCATGCTATCTGTAAGTAGAGGACGATTTGCACCAGCTTCATCTTCTAGGTCTGACACTGTGTTCTCACACTGCACACTTATGTCACCCATATTTTCAATAGAATTTTTATGTACTGAATTTCTGATTGCTACCTTTTCATGAACTCAAATTCTTTGATAAACTGTACAAAGAAGTTGTGTATTGTTTTGTTTTGCTTAGACAGCTCTTAACTAGTTTTTTTTTAAAAATCGCACTGATGATTCTGTTTATTAATTCTATCATGTTTAGTTACATAATTCTTGAACGCACTGAGTACCTTATTTTTTTGTCTTCTCTTTTATCACTTCATACATTTCAGGTGTTTAGCCTTTATTTGTCTTCACATCAATGCCACACAGGTCAGTTCTGGCAAATTCTTTTTCTGTTGTTATTGTTGTGTGTTTGTATTTTTCAGGATTGAGGGTTGATTATAATGGAAATAATTTGGAAATCTCTTTAGTTAGCATCTGCTTTCCTGTGATATGCTCTAGGTTTTTGCCTCTGTTACAAGACACAACCCTCTATTAATCTGAGTAAAGGACAGGTCATAATAATTGGCCCAGTAGAATTCTCTGGAAATGAGCAGCATCATTATCGATGACACAAAAACAAATCAGATATTGGCATAGAAGAATACCCAATGTAAAGCAAGAAATCTACTACCCTGGGAATACCAAAAAGACAGCAACAATAATATATTCAAAGGCAAATTCTGTATCATCATTTTTATTCTTTTTTGTTGTTACTTTGCTTTTAAAATAAACAAACAAACAAAAAAGACAAATCTCACTCTCAGTTCTTATGGTTGATATACCATAAGAACCAATAAACTCATCACTGGAACCCTTTAACAATAGAGAAGAGATCTACAATAATGATACAGTAACAAAGATAAACCAAATAATGACACTGTAAATACCTACTAATGCAATCACTGTAACATTAACAATAGAAAAAAAATCAGCAATAATCATACAGATTCAAGTAAGTATCTACAGACTGATGAGGGTTAATAGTAATACTAGCAAAATGAAGGGCTTGAGGAATGAAAAACAGAAAAATGAAAAGAAAATAAGGATATGACAGAGAAGAAAGAGATAAAGTATGCTATTAAGGAGTAAAAAGATTAATAGAATTACATAAAAGTAACATCAAAGAAAAAACGGAGAAGGAAAAAAGACAGAAAAAAAGATAGAAAAATTGAAAAGGGAATAAAAAAGGAAAAGCTCTATCCCTCTCCAAAATTTAAAAAAAAAATGAGACAAGTCCAAAATCTTCATCTGTTTTTAAACGAGTTGTTTCTTTTCGAGGTCTGTAGTATTAAATTCTACCAGTTATGAGGGAAACTTAGTAGTCACTACTAAGTTCTATTTTATTTACAAACACGCAGTTTTTGTGTGTGAATGCTAAATCCTGTCCTCCTGTCCTGCTCAGTATGGTCATCAATGGTGTCCACATTAGGACTTTATTCACTCTAATTTGTCCCACCGTGTCTATCTAGCTCTATGGTCTGTGAATTTGTGAGATGACCTTCTAGCTCCCGAGGCCACTCTGTCCATACGTCTCAGGCTTTGGTAACTGTATGAACTGAGGAGCAGTTATGATTATGGTGGTGCAGGAAGAAAGCATGTAGACCGCTAAATTATGTGCTGTGTGTAGGCAGCCAAGTGAATGTGGATTGTGGTTAAGCATTCTACTAGCTGAATGTAATGCCATTATTTTCAGGCCCAGGCCTCTGAAAACCACACTCACTATGGAGTCCAGGATTCCTACGTCCTCATTCTGCATTTAAACTGGTCAGGAGGTCTATGTCTAGCCTATGCCCTTTCCATGACTGTCTCTTGCAACCATCTCCCGCATAGTCACTATAATAGACTGAAGCCAGAAACCTTGAAGTGTAGTGGTTCTGTATTTTTCTGTAGCTCAGTCTCTAACAATTAACCCTTGCTTAAAATGGTTCCAGCACACACATTCAAATATGGTAGGCACTGCACTGGATTTCTTCACCAATTTTAGCCTGCCACATGGAAAATTTATTTTCAGAGTAATATCCCACACTGTTTATTCACTTTACGATAACCTTGGGCTTTTCTTGGGGCTAGCACTGCTGGCCTGGTCCACAGTTTCTCCTTGGAGCTGTCAGCCCTCTTTGGATTTACCTTGTGTTAGCGCTGACAAGTTCCCTTCCTTGAGATCTGGGGTTCAATTTTCAGCCTATTTTGTACTTCTCTCTGCTTTGTGCTCAAGTTTTGCAGCTTTTCTACAGTTTCTAGTTTTCCTGTCAGCTTGATCCTGACACCTGAAGACCTGTTTCTTATGTTCTTCACCAAGTTGTTTTACTTGATTCCAGGTCTTGGAGAGACCGTATTTTGCTGTTGGTCTTTACCATTTAAAATCTCCTTCATTTTTATCTACAAATCTGTTTTTAAAAGTTGCCCTCAGATTTAGGCTTATCCAGATGTTAGAATTACTAAAAATAAATATGCAAGCCTGTTTGAAGACTTTTATTTTATATGAATGCTCTTTTTTGCTTCACAGAGTGCAGAACTGCAATCAGAAATGTCAGTGTCATCTGGAAATGAGTAAAATGCAAGTTCTAGCATCCCACCCCAGATTTAAAGAATAAGAAATTCTGGGACCCAAAAATATATGTTTTAAAATGTGCTTCAATGATTCTCAAGATACAGTTTTTAAAGAAACTCTAGTTTTCTAAAGATTTATTTTAAAGTTTACTCTAAAGGATGCACCAAGGAGACAATGACACACACAAACACACACACACCTAATAGATGGGTCATTCTGTTATAGAAGTTATTTTTTCACCACCACTGAAATTTTCCATAAGACAAAGTATTTATGAGTTCATAGATTCTATTTAAAACACTTAAGCTGATTCACTGAAATATAAGTTCTGAGGCTTTTGGATCATTATAAGTGAAACAACTATGATGATAAATGATTAGCTTGAGGTTTTACATATTTCAAAATGTATTTACATTTCACATACATATAGCCCATCAATTTTCCCCAAAGCTATATGTAGATTATTATTGTATTACCAGCTTCAAGTATCTTGATAAATTTCACATTGGAATTTATTAAGCATAAAATATTTTGATCACCAAATATATTACATATAAAAATGGACACAAGAGCTAAATTTCCTACTTACAAGTTTTCAGAGACTTGTTCCTTTTCATATATATGTCACTTGTACACTATAATCCATATGAGAAATGGTTCCATTGCTATTAAATCATTTCTATTCTTTTTTGGAGAAAATAGACTGTTGAAAAGAAAATGTGTTTTTAATATATTAAAATAATTCCAATACATTAACTTCTTCAATTTTAATAAAAAACAAACTGCTACATTGAGTTAAACTTATCTTTAATATCTCATTTAATTTTTGAGCAACAGATGTAGAAAATCATGTATGTAAATGTGCATACTAAAAATTGATGCCACAGGATAGAATTATTTTGGGTAACATTCTAACTATAAATTTTTAGCGAATCAATGTTAAATGTTAATTAGCTTAATGATGCATGTTCTTGCATCTTTATTCAAGGAAAACCTTCATGATTTAGTAACTAAAGAGAAAGAGTAACGTATCTTGACTTTAAGCAAGATATACATACTGCCAGAATTATTGTCAAGAGTGAGGAAGAACACAGTACTCACTAGCTATAGCTAATAAATGCATTAAAGAATAGCTTTTTTAACATGAAATTGATTACCATTAAAATTGTATTGTTAGGTAACAGAAAGGCAAATGATTAAATTAGATTACATACTTAAACAAGGAGAAAAGTAGTGGTTACTACAGCACTAGTCTGTACACACAGCTGGCAATTGAAATTCTCATTTGGCTTACTTGAGTCTTAACCTAGTACTGAATGACAGTATCTTCAGATATATTTTTCTATTGTAGGCAAAACACATGAGACCCCAGTGCTCTTAGAACATTACAAAGAGCCAACAGAGAGAAATGGAATTTATTAGAAACATTAATGCATTTGCTAAGGGAAACATAAATATAAGTAAAATGAGAAATGAAAAGTCCATTATAATCTACACAGTTAGTCCTCTTTGTGGATGTTTCTTTTTTTATTTTATAACAAAAAAGACTGTATAGGACATTAGAAAAACAGCAAGAAACACAGATGTTATGAATGCTATTTTATTTTCAAAAGAACAATTCACAGTAAAATGAAATCTGAAAATAACCCTGTGAAAACTACTTTTCACTGTTAATCTTATTGGTTGACCACAATCATGTCTCACCTCAAACCCGTCTGCCTTGCGAGTTCCCAGTTTTCCCCATCATGGTTTTACTCTATAGAAGTCACTAGAAAAGACAGTCTTTGGCTACCCACGCGGGACCCCTTCTGTCTCTCTCAGACAGAAGCTTTCTTTCTCTCAATAAACATTTCTGTTCTTAAAATTAAAAAAAAGAAATTTTTTAACTGTATTAACTAATTTTTTATATACATACATAAATTTTCTTACAGTTTGTTACACAAGTGCAACAATATGATGGTTACATATATGTGACTTATTTAGCTCACTGATAAGCATATTTTCAAGGTACATCCATTTAAGTGTGAAAATGTCTAGTTTATCATTCTTTATAGCTGAGGAGTATTCCATTTTATAGAAATATCACATCTTTTTTATTCATTCTTCAGTTGAAGGACATTTAGGTTGTTTCCAAGATCTGGCTTATCTGAACTGGGCAGCTATAAACATAAGTGGACATGTATAGCTGTGATATGATGTTTTTAGTTCTTTTGGGAAGATAACCAGAACAGGAATAGCTGGGTCTAATGGGACCTCCAATTCTAGATTTTTGAGGAATCTCCACACTGACTTCCACAGTGGTTGCACCAGCCTGCATTCCCACCAACAGTGGAGAAGGGTTCCTTTTTGTCCGCAGCCTCTCCAGCATTTGTCATTGGTTGACTTCTTAACACTAGCCATTCTTTCTGGGGTAAGGTGGAATCTCAGTGTTGTTTTCATTTGCATCTCTCTAATGACCAGTGCTGTTGAACATTTTTTCACATATTTATTTGCTGTTTGTACTTCTTCATCTGAGAAGTGTGTGTTCATCTCAGATGCCAATTTTTGCATTGGGTCTTTAAATCTTGGAGGACTAATTTTTTTTTTTGAGTACTTCATATATTCTCAATAGTAGTCCTTTATCTGAGGGACAGCTGGCAAACATTTTCTCCCATATTGTGGGTTTTCTCTTCACTCTGTTGGTGGTTTCTCTTGCTATGCAAAAACTTTTCAATAGGATAAGATGCCATTTGTTGATTCTTTGTGATAGATACTGTGCGGTCTGACTTTTATTCATAAAGTCTTTCCCTACACCAATGTCTTCAAGAGTTTTACCTACGCTATCTTCCAGTAGATTTAATGTTTCTGTTTCAACGTTGAGATCTTTAATCCATTTAGATTTTAACTTGGTACGTGGTGAAAGATATGGGTTCAGTTTTAATCTTCAGCATGTGGGTAGCCAGTTTTTCCAACATCGTTTATTAAAAAGGCTATCTTTCTTCTAGTGAATGTGTTTGGCACCTTTGTCAAGGATAAGGTAGCTTAGTGTGTCTGCAGTTGTTTCTGTATCTTCTAACCTATTCTATTGATCTTCAGGTCTTTTTTTTTTTGCCAGTACCACACTGTTTCTATCACAGTAGCTTTATAGTATAATTTCAGGTCAGGAATTGTGATTCATCTTGTTTGGTCTTTGTTGCCCAGGATCACCTTTGCTATTTTCTGTAGAGTTTTTATCATGAATAGGTGCTGGACTTTGTCAACAGCTTTTCCTCCATCTATTGAGATAATCATATGATTTTTATCCTTGGCTCTGTTAATATGATGTATTATATTTATGGACTTACATGTGTTGAGCCATCCCTGCATCCCTGGGATGAATCTCACTTGGTCTTGGTGTACAATCTTTTTGACAATTTGCTGCAGTCTATTTGCCAGTATCTTATTGAGGATTTTTGCATCACTGTTCAGTAGGGAGATTGGCCTGTAATCTCTTTCTTAGTTGGATTCTTCTCTGGTTTTGGAATCAGAATAATGCTTGCTTGCAGGAATGAATTTGGGAGTATTGCTTCCCTTCCATTTCATTAAAGAGTTTGAGAAATGGTGGTGCTAAATTTTCACTAAATTTCTCGTAGAATTCGGCAGTGAATTCATCAGGGCCTGGGCTTTTCTTTGTTGATAGGTTTTTAATTACATCTTTAATTTCATTTATTGATATTGGGTTGTTTAGGAATTTTATATCTTCTTGATTCAACTTTGGTAATTTATATGTATGTAGGAATCTGTCCATTTCTTATCTATTTTCCATCTTACTAGAATATAAGTTTTCAAAGTAGGTGTAGATGATTTTCTGAATTTCTACAGGGTCTGTTGTGATTTCACCCTTTCCATTCCTAATTGCGTGGATTTGAATCCTTTCTTTCCTTTTCTTGATAAGGTTGGCCAAGGGTTTTTCAATTTTATTTAATCTTCAAAGAACCAACTCTTCAATTCATTGATTCTTTGCAGTATGTTTTTAGTCTACAGTGTGATAATTTCTGCTCTGATCCTTATAATTTCCTCCCTTGTATGAGCTTTTGGTTTAGCCTGCTCTTCTTTTTCTAGAAGTGTGAGGTTCAACATTAAGTTGCTTATATGGGCTTGCTCTGTTTTCCTGATAGGGGTATCTGCTGTTATAAATTTCCCTCTTAAGAATGCTTTCATTGTGTCCCACAAGTTCTGGTATGTTGTATTGTCATTGTCGTTCAACTGTTAAAACTGTCTAACTTCTTTAATTTCATCTGTGACCCACTGATTTTTAAGCAGTGTGCTATTTAATTTCCATGTGTTGAACTTCTTGTGGTTTCCTTTGGCATGGATTTCCAGTTTCATTGCATTGTGGTCTGATAGTATGCATCAGATAATTTCAATTCCTTTGCATTTACTTAAGCATGTTCTATGAGCTAGTATATGGTCTATTTTGGAGAATGTCCCTTGTGCAGTTGAAAAGAATATGTATTCTGATGTTGTAGGGTGAAATGCTCCATAGACGTCTACTAAGTCTATTTGCTCAAAAGTTTGATTTAGTTTTAATATTTCATTATTGATTTTTTGTCTAGTTGATCTGTCTTTTTGTGGCAGTGGGATATTGAGTTCTCCCGATACAATTGTGTTAAGGCTTATTTTATTTTTCATGTCCACTAGTAATTGTTTTATATAACTGGGTAAACTAATATTTGTTACATATATATTTATGATTGTTATCTCTTCCTCTTGGATTATTCCATTTACCAAGATATAGTGACCTTCTTAGTCTCCCTTAATCAATCTTGGCTTAAAATTTACTTTACCTGCAAATAGAATAGCAACACCCAATTTTTTCTGAATTCCTGTTGCATGGAGTATTGTTTTCTATCCTTTGACTTTCAGTCTATAAGTTTCTTTCTTAATTTTTTTATTTTTTGGTATAGGGGATCAAACTCACAACCTCACGTCTGCCAGGCTGGTGCTTCCACCACTGAGCTAAATCCCCAGCCCTATTTTTTGAGGAAGAGTCTCACTATGCAGTTCAGGCTGGCCTTGAACTCACTTTGTAGCCCACGCTGGACTCAAACTCACAATGATCCTCCTGCCTCAGCCTCCTGAGTGCTGGGATTAAAGGTGTGCACCACTACACCCGATTTATAAGTTTCTTTTTTAATTAAATGTGTTTTTTGTATACAGCGTATTGTTGGATCTTGCTTCTTGATCCATTCTGCCAGTCTATGTCTTTTGACTGTTGAATTGAAACCATTAACATTAATGGTTAAAACTGATATGTATTGACTTATCCTTCTCATGTCGCTTTCCTATTATTGGCTCCCCCTTTTCTTTTTCTTTTTCCTTTCCCTCTAATTGTTTGTGATTCCTGGTGGATTCCTTCTATTGGAGTTCATGAAGCTGTAGTCCTTATTATCTCTTTCTAAGATGTGATTCAGAACATTTGGAATGCTGGTTTAATGGCCATGAATTTCCTCAGATGTTCTTTGTCATGGAAGTATTTTATTTCTCCCTCAGTTTTGAAAGATATTTTTATGGGATATATCAATCTGGATTGAAAATTGTTTTCCTTTAGAACTTGGAGTACTTCACTCCAAGCTCTCCTTGACATAAGATTTTGTGCTGAGAAGTCAGTTGTGATTTTGATGGACTTTCCTTTATAGGTGATTTGCTTCTTTTCCTTAATAGCTTTTAAAATTTTATTCTTTTGTTGAATTTCTGGAATCTTGTCTATGATATGCTTGGAAGTAGATTTTTTTTTATCATTGCTAATTGGAGTTGTATATACCTCACTTACTTGTATGTCAAATTCTTTTTCTCTACCAGGAAAGTTTTCTGTCATGATATCTGTGAGGATGTTTTTAATGTCATTTGTAGTATCTCCTGCTTGTTCACTGACTCCAATCAATCTTAAGTTATTCTTCTTTGTCTCATCAAGCAGATGCTGGATTGATTTCTCATGTTCCCTTAATAGTTTTAAGAAATGTTTCTTTTCCTGGTCACTAACTGTAAGCCTGTCTTCAATATCTGAGATCCTGTCCCTACATTGGCCAAATCTGCTTTGAATACTTTCAATGGAGTTTTTATTCTCATGTATATCTGCTTGAATCTGCTTTAGGGAAGCCATTTGTTTCCTATGTTGTGCTTCCATAATTTGCTTAAGCTTGCTTATCTACTTATTTTTTTTTTGTCAATGTCTGCTCTAACATCACTGAGCATAGTATGTATTTTGGTAATCTCTGTGTTTATTTGAGAGATTATTTCTGATTTCATTTTTTCCAGAGCCTCAGTCAATTGCTTTGCTACCACTTCAGAGAGACCTGGTAGGGAGCTTTTGGATTTTCCAGCCTCAAATACCCTTGGTTTGCCTTTGGTGAACTGAGTGTCTGAGGTTGTGTCCTGTTTAAGTGTCTTCTCATTTCTTTTCTTTTTTAGCTTAATTCCTAGGGTGATACTTGTTAGCTACCTATGATGGGTTACCTTATTGGCACTTTAAGGACATCCAGATGATGATCACTTCTCTGAGGTATCTTCCAAGTGTAGCTGGTTCCTGGGCTCCTAGTCTATTGGAAGATCCCACCTCCTCAGTTTGTTAGAAATGAGAAGTCATTGCTTGCCTAGCTCAGTTCCAGGTTCTTTGGCACTGTGCCTCAGCACTGTCTATGATCCCCAGTCAGTTTCAGTCTTGGACCACCAGGGCCAACAGCAACCTGGAACAATCATGTTAATTCTGGCTGGAGTGGCACCCACAGCATCAAACAGAGCCAAAAAATAATAGACTGAGCCAACACCTGATTTGCAGCCCTCAACTGTATAAACTGAATTTGTGACCATACAACAGAATGCAAAATAATCATATACAATACATAAGTCTGCAGTATGTCAATTCTGTCCTTAAGAGTCAGGACCCAAAATGGGTTTAAGAGAAGACAGAGTAATGGGAAAGAGAAAGAAACTGTAAGTAGGTTGGTGAACAAAGATGGGCCCCACCATCTTAGGGAAACTGATGCACAAGACTAAGGAAAAAGAGACAAAAGAGACAAAAAGTAGAACAGAACAAAACCATACCCAGAAGGAGGGCAGAAACCACACTCACACTCAAAAACTAATAGTAATAATAATAATAATAATAATAATAACAATAATAATGAAAGAAAGAAAAATAAAAAACAAACAAAAAGCAAACAAACAAGAAAAGAGAGGGAAAAAAAGAGAATCAACTTCCAGGATTTTCTCTGAATTCACTAACAGCCTGTGGAAGCAGTGACCCTAATCATGGCACTGTGACCCCACAAGCCACCAACTGCTCAACAATGGAGTAGTAGACAACCTTAGCAGGACTGCCCTGAGAACAGATTCACTGGGCTCACAGCTGTCTAAGCAATTTCCATGGGTCTGCACCCAGCTAGGAGCTGCTGGAGGAAGCCAGCAACATTTTTAGCTCCACACTTATCCAGCCCAACTCCAAAATGGCTCCCAGCCAATTGCTCTCTCCCAGGAGGACCGAGTCCTCTGCACTCATCACCAGCCAGTACAGTCCTCTGTGCTCACTGCTGTCCTCCACTGCCAAATCACTCCACAGAGACCCTCGCAGACACCAGGAGCCACCAACACTGCAACCGTGTGCCCCCAGGTTCAACAGCTCCCCTCCCGCAGTGAGTCCAGCTCCGGGTAAAGGCACTACCAGCTACTGCCTTCTTCTTTGTTGAAGTTTTTCTTTTCACTCTCTCTGTGGGATTCAATTCAGACTTCAGACACTTCCTGGGTCTCAGGAATCCACTTCCCTGCTTTTTGTCTTTCTCAAGATGGTGTATTCCCATGTCTAGACTGTGTCTCTCAGAGAGGCTGCTTTCTCTATTGCTTACTACTCCACTATCTTCCCAGAAGTCAAGAATAACTTGAGAAGATCACACAATTATAAAAATAGTAAAATATTGATGAATGGTAGTATGTAAATGTATAAAAATAATATAAAAAATATGGTAAGAAATGCTGTAAAATGACCAATGTATTTGGGAAAAGTAAAGAGTATGTATTAATATTAAATAAATTGAATTAGAAAATAAGACCAATGAAATTTGGAGGGAAAACAGAAAAATAAATGTGAGAAATAGAAATAAAAATCAGTAAAGGTATATGTTTGAATAACTGGTAGATGATCAACCAGTACTGATTAATAGTAAAGATGACATGAAAGCATTTGAAATAAAACATGAAATTCTGCGATATTATATATCAATGGAAAAACAAAATAATCAAAAGACAACTCAAAATTTTTTTTTATTTGAGCATATAAATATTTCCCAGTTATGAGCTATTTGTGATATTTATATTTTATGTGTTTCTCTATTATGTACTTACAATCTTTGGGTTAATTTATTTTGTCTTTTTGGACTTCTGAAAACAAAATAATTACAAAAAGCCAAATGTAAAAGCAAGATAAATATTCTGGTGATCAGAATAGGATATCATTAAATTAAGAATACAATACGTAAGTCTTAATCATGGTATTTTAATTATGTCTAATTATTTGTGTGTTTCTTTGAACAATCACTGAGAAACACAGTTTGTGTCTCTGGTAACTTAAGAACAATAAAGCCTCAGTTGTCTTTATAATTTATTCAGAAACTATGAATTCTATATTTTGGAAACGTTTCTTTGAGCAAAATGAGGTTTGGTATTTATGCACAGGGTGATTTAAGCATGTGATATGAAAACTTTTCTGATGGTTAAAAAGTAAAGCTAGATAATTACTGGTATGTGTCAATTTGACTGGATCACAGATTCAGAAATACCTAGCTCTATATTATTTCTGAATGTGCTTATGAAAATGGTTCAAGAAGAGACTTGCATTTGAATTGGAATGAGTAAAGAAGATTGTCCTTTCCCATGTGGGTATGCAATGATACTTTATAGTAACACAGACGTTTACTCTGATTGTGGCTGACTTTTTGAGCTGAGTTATAAGTCTTCTTCTTATAGCCCATTTTATTTCTAGATCTTCAGATACTGACTGGAATCTATACAATCCATAGTCCAGCTCTAGGGTCTTGAAATTATAAAAGCTATTTTCCTGAGTATCCTATTTACAGTTACTTGAGTTCTTTGATTGTCTGCTTCTTAGCATCTAAAATTGAATGAGCCTATGTCTTATGATAAACACACACATTCTCTCTTCCTCCTTCCCTCTCTCTGTCTCTGTCTCTTTCTCTCTCTTTCTCCTGTTTCCTTTCCTCTTGAGAAATCTAATTAATACAAAAGAAAATAATGATGAGGTTGACATTTAGCAACATAGGAACCAACTGAAAATTTGTATAATATATGAATATAAGACCTACAATAAACTCAGACATCTACAACTAATTTTTTTACAAAGGTGATAAGAACATACATTGTTACAAGAACAGGCTTTTCAATACATGTTTCTAAGAAAAGCTGATCTCTCCATGAAGAAGAATGAAACTAGACCCTCTCTTATAGATTACAAAACTCAACTCCAAATGGATTAAAGACTTTCATGTATGACTGAAAACTACGAAACTGTTAGACAAAACATAGGAAAAATGATTCAAAATATTGAAATATGCTAAGATGGTTTTGAATGAGAACTTAATTTCAAAGGAATAGATTGAAAAGACTAGAATGGGAAAATTTTGTAAACTATATATTTTAAAGGATTAATATAAGGAACTCAAGTAACTCAATAGCAAAATTAATCAAATAGCTTGATTGAAAAATTGACAAAAGACCTAAATATTTATTCCTCAAAACAAAATACACAAATTGCCATCATGAAAGAATGTTCAGCATCAGTGATTATCATCAATGAGGTAATATCACCACTCTGCAGTTAGAATGAGTATTGTGAAAAAGTTGAATATAATAGGTGTTGATAAGAATAAGGAGAAAGCTCAGACAAATCATTGGAGGAAATATAGATTAGTCCAAACATTATGGAACATAATGTGTTGTTTCTTAAAAATTAAAAATAGAACTACTATATAATCCAACAATCTCACTACTGGCTATATATCCAAAGAAAATGAAACCAGTGCATCAAATAGGCATCTGCACTCCTGTATTTATTGCAGCACTATTCACAATAGCAAAGAAATTAAGTCAAGTGAAGTTTCTGTGAACTGTTGAACAGATAAAGAAAATGTAGTTTACATACACAATTAAACAGTATTCAGTCATGAAAAATGGATGAAACCCAGTCATTTGCATCAACATGAATGGAGCGGAAGACATTTTAAGTAAAACAAGCAAGTCAAATATCGCAAGATCTCATCAGCAAGTGTAATGTAGATAGATTGATCTCATGAAAGTTGAGAATATACAAAATAACTCAGATTTACTTTTTGGTGACAGGAATCAATGTGAGTGTGTCTTTTAGTTATACTGTAGAAATATGATGATAATTCAGTGGAAATAGACCTGCTGCTAATATCTTAGTGATAGAGAACTGATAACTCTCAGGCATATGACTTCATGTCTCATTTAAAATTGAACTTTAAGGAAATGCAGTATTGTAATTGTAAAGTTACCGATACTTCTATCTAGAGGCCTGTTTACATTTTTATTTTCAGTGAAACTTTTGTTCCCTAAAAGGCAGGATTACACTTGTAGCTTTGGGATTTTAAATTGGTGAATATCTATGATATATAGAAAAGCATGAGCACACTGTGCAAGCTCAGTCACACAAAATGCCATGCCTCGTATGTACATGTGGAACCTAGGAGAACATAACTAGCTAACCTGCTTATGGATGCTAATGGCTTTTTTCTTTGCCTCTTGTGTTTTTGTTACCTGTGATTCACATATTAATTTAAAAATAAGGATTATTTTTCAAGCTCAAAAATAATGAACTTTATAGTACAATGGTGATTCTAAAAGAAGTGAGAAAGTGGAAGGAAGTGCGAGAAATTGGTAAAGTTTAATTATGGACAGGTGGAAGGAATAAATTCTAGTGTCTTGTTGCACAGGAGGTTGACCATAGATCATGATAATGTACTTTGTATTTCAGAAAAGCAAAATAAGATTACTTTCAGCACACAAAAAAATGATTGAGCAAATAAATACTTTTAACCTGATTTACTATTAAATATTAATACTTATATGGAATCATCTTATTTGTATTTATATGGAATCATCAGATTGTAACACATAAATATGTACAATTATTATGTAAAATTTAAAAGAAAAAAAACTTTTGGCTATCTGGTCTTCATCAATATCCTAGCAGTCTAGTTGGTCTAGTATTTATAGAAATTACATAAAAAGTATTGTTTGTATTTGATCTTGTGTCTGTTATTTGTCTTTGAACATGGGAGCAATCTTACTTCTTAAGCATCAAAATATTTTCTTATGGTATGGTGTGGTCAGATGGCCCCTACTTAGGCCTCATGTGATCATGGATGGGGCTGAGTCTAGCATTTGTGATTGGTTTGTTGTCTGGCACTGGGATTGACGATGTGAATGCAGCACCTGCCCAGGGATTGAGTGGGCATGAGTGTAAGGGCAGGAAGGAGTCGTGTCATCGCTGTCTTTTCAGTTTGTGCCTTGCTATTTGCCACAGCCATGAATATCAGTTGTACCACGCCGTGCTGCCTTGGAGCCAACTTAGTATGGACTGAAATCCCCAAGAACTGTAAAAAATAAACCTTTCCTTTCCTAATTTTGGGCATCAGGTATTTTGTCTCAGCAGTGAGAGAAAAGTAACTAAGACACCTTATTAACATGGTCTTTTTATTAAGTAAGAGAAAGGCCATTGCAATGATTAAATCTCAAGGAGAAAATCCAAGTGATGCAAGGAAAGTTGAATTGAATAATGGAGTAAAAAGCAGAAATAAGCTTTGAAATAATTCTTTTTACCTGTACAAAGGGTTGGGGATGAATTTAATACCAAAATTTTGTTTAATTTTTCTTTATTTCAATTTCAGGAGGGAAAAAATGTTGAGAAAAGAGACTTCAAATTCCTCATAGTTGTTAAAATGGGTCAGAAGATGATGCTGAATTGAGGGGGGAAATGCCTTCTGTACATTATTCACATTCTGAGCATGCTAATTTGTCTTATCCTTAATTTTTTCTATTATAAAGTACAGAATATAATACACTTATTGCAGGATTGTTGTAGAATCCAATGAACTAATAGTGTAAAAACCTTATACTAAGTTTCCAATAAATATTAGCATTATTATTTTTAATTTATGCACACAATCATTGTTTGTTCAACATATACTGGAATGTTCTACTAAGGTACCAAATGTTATTTGACTTATGACAAGTTTCCCAGAAAATAGATGAAAATTTGTATATAGGAAGTTCATTAGTAGAGCTTACTTAAGTATTATACCATATAGGAGTGGAGAAAGTACAACTGGGAAAATGAACCCAAATGCACTATTGCTTGCCACAAACTTCTAAAAGGATCATGTGCTGACCCTGAACATCACAATAAATTACTCCTGTTACAATAACTCACTTTCTTTCTTGTTGGTCTCTTAAAATAATGAGACTAAAGTGGCCAATAATAGCCATAGACCAAAGTTTAGTGGAATCCTTACTGTGCTTATCACAGAACTGTTCTCCTTCTGAGTACTGGGAACTATAAAACTAAATAGCTCCAAGTTAGAGGGAAGTGAAGTCAAAGTCCTCCAGACAGTCAGTCTGAGTTATAGAGCTGTTCCTAAATCCAGTCATAGCCATATATTCTATCCAAGGGAGCAACACACAAACCCAGAATAGAAAAAGCAATCCTGGGAAAAAGATAAAAGCAGGAGTCATCACAATTGCAGGCTTGAGGTTACATTACAAAGCTACCACAAGAAAAGCAGCATAGTACCAGCACAAAAAAGGACATAAAGATCAATGGGACAGATCATTATTTATGAAGAGGACACAGAAAAAATCCCAAGTATATTCAATTATTAGAAATTAGACAAACCTGCCAAAAAATACCCTGGAGGAAAGATAGTCTGTTTAGTAAATTATGTTGGGAAAACTGGCACTCCATATGCAGAAGATTGAATCTAGATCTATGTCTCTCTCCTGCACTAAACTAAAATCAAAATTGATCACAGAACTAAATGTTAGAAACACATAACCTGCTGGAAGACAAAATATGTAATAGTCTTGTGGTCATAGGTAAAAGATTTCTGAACAGAATGCTGCTTGCTCGTGAAACTCTATGAAAAGTCAACAAATGGTATCATAACAAATTTAAAAGCTTCTGCACACAAATAAAACAATCAGCAAACCGAAAAGAACCAACTGATGGAAAAATAATTTTACCAGCTATTTCACCAACAGAGAATTTATGTCTGGAGTATATAAAAACATTAAAAATTAGCTACCCCGAAATAAAAGACCCAATTAAAAGTATGCACGAGGACTGAATAGACACTGCAGAGAAGAATAGTGGTCATGGTCAATAAATACATGAAAAAAATGCTCAATATTGCTGACCATTAAAAAAATACAAATTAAAACACCATTAGGGTTGTAGCATTCCTCTGAAAGAATAGCCATCATCAAGACAACAAATGATAACAAATCTAGAGAAATATTTGGGGACAGGAACCCCTCTACATTATTGATAGAAATGTAATCTAATCCAACAACTGTGAAGATCAATATGGAGACTCCTGAGAAAACTAAAAGTAGAAATTTCATTTGACCCAGCTCGTCCCCTCTAGGTATCTTTCCAAAAGAGCTAATTGACATAATTTTATAGTGATACATATGTAACTATTTTGTAGCAGTACAATTCATAATAGTTTAAATTTAGAAGTGACCTACATGTCCATCAGTAAATGAATGGATAATGAAAATATGGTATGTACATGCAATGAAGTACTACTCTACCATGAAGAAACATAAACAAGTCATTTGTAGGAAAACCAATGCACTTGGAGACCATGATGTTAACTGAAATTTATCAGACACAAGTTTAAGTACTGCAAAGTGCAAAGTATATATAAAGGGAAAAAGAAAAGACAGATAATAGGAAGTATAAAGATAGATCTTGCTCATTGGGAAACAGGATCAAAAGATGAAAGGAGAAAGAGGGAAGAAAGGGAAAGAGGATCAAAAAAGGAGTGAAGGAATGTTCTGTACCTGTGTCAACTCTATACAAGTAATGTGAACATTATGTACTGCAAAATGTACAAAAAAGGTAAGGAGGTCAAGAAATGAATATAGGAGAAAAGGAGAGAAGACAAAATAGATGAAAGTAAGGAATTAAAATACATAACATACATATATGGACTCCACACAAAGAATGTGAACACTGTGTACTACAAACGTACTGATAAAAAAAATGATCAGAGAAAAATAATGATGTTGTTTCATTGAGGCCTCTACCACCTCCATACTGAATATTACCCAACAGTGACTTCATATGGCTGTTGTATTTATCTACTAGACTGGCAGTTTCTAAATAGTGGGATTTCCAGTGGAACCAGAGGGTCTTTTGGTCATGCGTGTCTCTTGTATAGCTCTTCTGTGGTTGTAAAAATGAAACCTTTGATCTGCTCTTATAGCATGCTGACTCTGTCAGCAAGTCAGTTGTTCTACAAAGTAGGTCAAACATTCTAGAACTCATAGTTCTTGAACAAGTTCAAGTACTATAGGCAGGAAGGGCAGAATTCTATGCAAAAATATGTGCCATTGTAACCAGGGTGAATCTCTGCTGCTTCTACAGTTGATGCTAAATTATGGATTTAATATAAATTTTTTCAGTTAGCATTCAGATTATCAGGTGTGGAAGCCATGAAGAGTGGAGAATTATGAAGTGACTGCATTAAATGATTTCCATGCTTAAAACCATAAGCAGTACTTTAATCTGATCTTGTGCCTCTTTTTGCCTGGCTCATTTCATTTAACATATCATTTGTCCACTTGGTTGGTCACTGCCTCTCTGTGGAATATCACCAGGGTGGAAGTTAACATAGGAAGCATAGACCTTTACAATACATAACTAAATTCAAATGTTCATCAAGGTATTTCTATCTTGGAACCCTTTGCATGTAATCTTTCAATATTTTTTTTTCTGTTAGATCTTCAAACAACTGTTTAAGAAATCAGTCACTGAACAGGAAACTATATATTCATATTTCAAGCCAATTTTCTTGTCATAGTAAGTGAATAATGAGTTGAATTCCCTCAAGCTGTGCCTAATGAGATTTTCATTAATTGCTGCCTTTAAATTGTAGTGCAGCGCAGCAAGTTCAACCTTTGTGAACCAAGACGTGGACTTTCCATTTCCACTGGCTAATTGTAGCAAACATCCTATCTGGCCATAGTGTTGAACTGAAAATGTGCTGCTACAATAATAGGGAATGACATGAGCATCCTGCCCAAATCTTCATGCATTTATAGTGCCCCCACCCTACTTATGTCCTGTGTGTATGTAGAAATCCCTCTTAAATATACTGCTGCTGATGCTGTCTGATCTTCAGACTTTGTTAGAATCTTGGAAATGATTGGCACTTTATGTTCTGTAGCAAGGTGTTATGTTTCTTCTAAATGCAGTATCATGCTAGAATCAGTTTCATGATGCCTTCATGATATCAAGTAATACTTGTTTGTCATTTTTGTATATTACTGAGGTTTAGATTTAGATTCATGAAAATTTGCCTTCAATTTTCCTTCCTTGTACCTGTAAGTTTCAAAATTAAAGCTAAACATCCCTATAGTAATCAAAACAACCCATTTGACTTGTTCCTCTTTATGTAATGCTTGAACAAGTTTTCTAAGTTACAGTAAATTCTTACTTCTGAAGTAATTCTAAATCAATCATTAAACTGTGGATTTGTAAATAATTATATTATATAAGTATAAAATATTTGGAATGAATTCAAATTATGATGCATCAACTTTTAGTCAATCATACATTTGTTTGCTTCATGTAGAATAATTTTAAGCAATTAGATATTATAGATGGGTACCATGCTTCTCTTTGCTAATGTCAGATTGACTGAAATTTAATTTGACTTTTAGGTTATTCATTGGCACTGATTTTACAAATTTTATATTAACTTTTTTCTTTTTCAGAATTTTTTAACTCAAAGACATCTCTTGTTTGTTCCATCTTAGTCATTCGATACACAGATTGTTAAAAGATTTTTTTGTCCATATTTGGTTGATTTTATTCTTCATTTTTAAAATTGGGACTCACCTTAAACTTTATATGTCACTGAATATACAAAAATAAGCTAATCCATAATGCAAATTTACCTCTTCCATAGATTTTGAGAAGCCTTCAAAGACATCCCAATTATGTATACAAATGAAGCAAAATGGAGTAAATGAGAATTTCTGCCAATAATTTTGGTTTATAATATGCAGATTTCCAACGTAAGCTGTATTACTTTCTTTTGACACACAAACTGCCCAATTATTTGTGACTTCTAGGTGGAAAAGACAGTTTTTATTAAATGGATTCTTATCCTCAATAAGCCGAACTCATACATAAATTGTTAAAATTAGAAAAACAAGCTTTTCAAACTTATCAATCTGTACTTTCAGTACGTGTGATGTACTTTAATAAAATATGTATTTTCCCAAACTAGAGTAAAAATAATTGTGGAAAATATATGTAATTATAACCCAAAATGTAACTACAACAGAAAACTTGGTTTCAGCCACAAAATAACATATAAATGAGAAAGCTTTTTTCCCATATAACAGTATGTTAGATCAGCAACTGTGTTGTATGTAATATTCATACTGAACCATATTGTTTCATTCAAATTCCATTAAAATATTCAATTAACAACTTTGTATGCTTTAAAAACTTACATATTATATATTGCTTAATATTTCCCAATAAATTTTAGTGCTTCTTAGTAGATATATGTAACAAGTTAAATTCTATGAATTTAGAAATTGGGATGCTGCTAATTATCTATTTATCTTGTAGAATATGGTAGGCTTTGTAAAATTCATTCCTCTTTTATTACTGAGTTAACTCATCTCTTCTCAAGGAATCATTAGTAATTGATCATGATTCTTATCTTTTGTTTCAGTCTTCTGTAATACAGCCTTGATTTTCTTTTTTTTTTTTTTTGTTTTTGCATTTTGTTTGTTTGGACATAAATTGGATTATTTTATGATGCGACTAAGATTTCCAGTTATTTATCATATTTTATGCTAATCTCAAAATTCCAGATTTAATGACCTTTATAAATTAACCTTGGTAGTTTATCTTTCCCATCACTACTCTCCTCTGTTTCTATGCTACAATCAATAATGATTTAAGATTTTTGCTATGCGCTATGCTTATTTACTTATGTGTACCTTTAAGAACACTCTATTTCACCTTGAATCAACATTATTTTGGTTATCTATCCCTCATCTACCTGTCTGTCTATCTATACCTATCAATCTCTATCTACATTCTCCCTCTCTCTCTCTCTCTATCTCTATCTCTATCTCTCTATTTTAACAAGCAAGCTGTCAAGGAGTATAAACACAAACATTCCATTTTTACATATATACTGACAGATTCATACCCAATTCTAAATCAAGAGGTCCTATAATTATTTTATATTTCCTGTTTGTTTTCAGTAACCAGTTTAACACTTCACAATTCAGGATTCTGAATGTTTTAACATTTTAAAATTTATTTTGTTTTGTTTGAGTTCAAATGAAAGATAAGAAGTTTTCTCCCAACAAATTTGAAGATGGACCTTTGATATTAACCTCAGTCTACTGGAACAGAATGTAACACAAACCCAGACATTGGTCCAACGTCAAGATATGGCTCCTATTTTCCAGTAAACTCTTTCATCCTGGTAAATACCATGAAGTCAATAATTCTTAAGAGTGAGCTTGGTTTTGCTTTTTTACTGATAAAATAATGTCTCTTGTTTAGCCTGTATATTTTGGAAAATATGAATCAACATTTTTAAGTAGTTTTCACAGCACTATGAAACGTATTTCTTTAACTTTAAATATTCGCTTCTCACCTCTTTACTCCCAATTTTATCACTGTGAAAGAAAATGCTGACTGCTTTCTTTTTATTTTTTTCTAAGGAGGTGGTTTGTGAGTATTATTGTTTTAAACTTCATTTATTTTCAACTTTAGATCCTTCACAGAATGTTAATGTGAAATCTTGTCATAAAACTTGCACTCCCAAACCAAGTAGATGTCTGGTGGAAGACACTTAATGGCAACTGTACAAATAGTGCAACTTCAGACCATGAATTGAGCCAGTTTATTTATAACTCTCACTTATTAAGGAAGCAATCTGTTTTACCAGCCCCAGGCCTTACCTTTCCACCATACTGGCCTAGGTCTCCTAGAAACCTGAGCAGCAGGGGTCGGCGGGGGGGGGGGGTGAAGCAGGTAAGGAGGAGTCCAGATGTGTAGTGAGAAGCCTGAATGGACAGGGATGCTGGTAGGGAGGGGGCACCCCACAGTCAAACCAGGGTTGGGTTAAGGTAAATGGCAGGGTTAGCATTGGTATTGGGTATTGGGTTGGAGTTTAGGGTTCAGGATTGGGTTTATGCTTTGTGGGTAATTTTATGTTAATGTAAGGTTTGCAACAAAATGTTGGCGTTTTTGTTATGCTTGGCATCTGGTTAGGGTTAGGATTCAGTGTATCATTAAGCTTATCACTTACACTTAGGCTAGGATTAATGCTCAGCCAGGAAGTCAATGGAGTGTTTGTAGGTTAGCAGAATCCTTAGGCCCACTTCACTTTTACCACCTGTTCTTCCTGGCAGAAAAATTCCTTTTCTAATTGGAAACGGTTTTCTTTCTCTGAAACTCACCCTAGAACAGTTCTTCATTGCCATGCTCTTGACAGATGCAAACAACACATTCATTTTTGTTGAATACATCTTCAGTTCTTCTGGAAAGCTACGTAAGAATGGAAAGGGTGACCAGTATAGTAAATCTGTATTCAACTTTTTGAGGAAATGTCAAATGAAATTTATTTTTATATATAAATGTTAACCATTGAATTTTTGTTTTCATCTTTGCTCAGATTATTGTTAACTATTTTGAAGGCAAAATCTTTAAAATATAATCTGTTTCACAAACAATAATAAAAATTTTATTGAAAATATTAAAAAATACACAAATTTGTAATTTGCAGAATCCATGGCTTTTGTAGCAGAAAGTTTTGAAAATTTCCAATGTTTATTTTTCCAGTGTTTTGGGGCTTGAAAAATTTCTAAAAGAATTTTTAAAATAAAAATGCATTTCGTGTTATCCTTACAACTTTTTACTTTTATTGGTTCATTCATAAAACACCTACAGAGTAACAAAAAATCTTAGAAACTTAGTATATTGGAAAATAACCATATAGTCACTGGTGCACTCTGAAAAGTAGATACTACATGAGATAATAAATGTATGCAAACTCTAACATTGTATCTATAGTCATTGGGAAGCAGACTTCAAAAGATGTTATCCACTGCTTTATTTTTAACATAATTTTAATGATTTTATTGTTGAACTTAAAGTATCTTAATTTTGAGTATTAAAAGTAATGATAAACTTAAAAGAAATTCTCCCTTGTGAGGGTTTTATTTTGAAATTAGATCAGATCATGGACATATACAGCACTTACATATATCATATTTAATATCAAGCTAGTTGTTGTATTGAATGTAGCCAAATTATTTTTAAACTTAGCAAAAGTGGATGTTACCATGTGTGTATGTGGTTTTATGCATTCTTAAAGACTTCATTACAAAGAGAGTTTTAAATTCACAGCAAAATTGAGCTCTGAGATGTGCCCTGATAAGCACAAGTATACCATTCTTCATGATCAGCATCCCTATCAAAATAGGGATGTTACAGTTAATGAACCTATACTGCTACAACATTATCATTTAAAGTTCATAGTTTTACATTAGCATTCACTCTTGGGGTCATACGTTCTGTGGGTTTGGACAAGTGGATAATGGAGTACTTTGACCACTGTGTCATCATACAGAGTATTGCAGTGCTCCAAAATATTTCCTGAGCTCTGGATTTCCTTAACTCCAGACAAGAACTGATCTTTCAGTCTCCATAGTATTCTTTTGCTAGAATGTCACACACGTGAAGCAGTATGGTATATAGTCCTTCTTAAAACTTTTTTTATTGGTATATGTTTGTACTACATAATGTTTACATTCCTTGTGGGAAGTTGGTACATGTATATAATACACCTTAATTATTTTCCTTTTATTCACTTTCCTTCCCTTACCTCTCCACACATCTGTACACACACACACACACACACACACACACACACACAAACACACGCACACACATACTCTTTGGTACTTGTTTTCAGGATACGTTTTATTTTCTGTACTGGAGTTGATGCATATGCATAACATGTCTTAGTTCCTTTTATCGTCTGCTTTCCTCGGCTCTCTTCCCCACCCATTCTCCCTACATGCAGCTCTTGATTCCCTTTTAAGACTGGTTTCTTTCCTTTAGTAACATGTACATAAGCTTCCTACATGCTTTTTCATGACTTAATGACTCCCTTCTTCTTATTCATGAATAATCTTTGATAGTCTGGTGGCTCCAGTTTATTTAGTCATTCACATATTAAAAGACCTCTTGATTGCTTCCAAGTTTTGACAATGATGAGTAAAGCCGGAAGAATACCCATCCATGGGTTTTTATGTAAACATAAATATTCAGCTCCTTTGGAATTACATGAAGGAGCACAATTGCTGCTGGATGTGTAGTATGATTGTGTTTCTTCAATTTTGTATAAACTGGGGAAATGTCTTCCAAAGTTCTTATGCCATTTTACAGTCCCTCCAGGAATGAATTATAGTTCTTGGCATGCTACATCCTTAACAGATTTGGAATTATCAGTATTCTGTATTTTGACCATTCTAATAGATGTGTAGAGATATGTAAATATTGCTTTAATTCACAGCTTCTAGTTGACATAAAATGTGGAGCACTTTTCCACATAGAGTACTGTTTGCCATTTGTATATCTTCTTTGGTGAAGCACCTATTAAGGTCTTTAGCTCAGTTTTTAAAAACATTTTATTAGTTTTCTTATTGTTGTGTTTTTAGAGTTTTTGTATATTAGATACTAGTCTTTTACCAGATGTGTCCTCTGAAAATATTTTCTCCTTCTTCTTGAATCATCTTTTCATTCTCTTGACAATTTCACAAGATAAAAATGTTTAATTTTAATGAATCCAATTTATTTCTCTTGTGGATTATGTCTTTGGCATGATATTTAAAAATTATCATCAAATTTCAGTCATTTAGATTTTTTTCTTTCACCTTCTAGGAGTTTTATAGATTTGCACTTTATCCTTATGTTTTATTAACCGTTTTACATTAACTTACAAGTTAAAGATAAAAGTTCTATTGTCATAGGATTTCTTATTGGCCGATCGGATGCTCATTTGTTGAAAGTTTTTTCTACTGTATTGTCTTTGCTTCATATCAAGGTCCACTTGGCTATATTTATTTGAGTCCATTCTTGATCTCTCCGTGTTCTCTCATTGATTTATGTACATATTCTTCTATCAACATCACACTGTCTTGATAACCTGCTAGTAAGAACTACATTAGTGAAAGTTAATTTATGTCCATATACCAGCATACTCAGTATTGTCGAGGTGCCCAGTTTTCCACTTGATTTGCGGAGTCTTAATCAAAATATTGACAATTTATTTTATAAATGTAAACAAACTGTGTCTACACAGAGAGACAAAAGACACAATAGTTAACTCCCTGTTTACTGAGAAGAAAAAAATCTAGACTGACACTACTCAACTATGACACTTAGTAAATGTTTTTCTCATTATTTCTCTAAACCATTTCACCTGTTTCCACCTTAAACTGCAGAGAAATGACTTTAAATCTCTTTCTTCAAATGGCCAGTAACATTGATCTACTACATAGCTCAGGTTCACTTGATTCCATTTATTTATTGAATGATTATTATGTGCTAGTCATTATGTTGAGAAGGGGAAGTTACACCTGATATCACTTAAATGTTTCCTGGAGATTTTAACTGCATAGGCTTAGAAACATTTTAAGTAGTTTTTGTAAGTACATTAGGAAATTCCCTAAAGATTCTCTCAACTGAATAGAGCATAATACAAGAAGGGTTGTATGATCTACAATAATGGATAGATGACAGTAAAAAAGATTGATTATATAATACTATACCAGTGGAAAGCTGGTCTAGAATCAGTATTTACAGACGCAAAAGGCAAGAACACAATAAGGACACTTTGACTTAAGAAGTTATTAGTAATCATTCAGTCTAATTATACAAAGAAAAGAAATGAAATTTAAACTATTTATAATGTGAGTTCAATGAAAACAGAAGGAAAACACAAAGAAATCTAGGAGAAACACAACAACCTCACATCTGTATCATATTTAATTTCCTTAATATATAATCCCTTTGCACACAGTTTAGATTCTTTTCTGTTCTGCATCAACTTGTGAGTCAAATTGCAATAAATTTGAAAAAACAAGAAAAATACTTGTTCACATTCATATGAGAATACAGGAATAATTTATTACAAACAAAGCACTTCCAGGAAAGAGCCATTGCCAAGGAGAGAAAAGATGTAGTGGGTGTGAGGGCGGCTGCTTATATTTATCAGGTTCCTCTTGTGTGGTGGTTTTGCCTGAGTTTTCAGTTGTGTGGTTAGTTAGTAACATGAGAACATAATATAATGGAAAAACCAATAAATGTTCAATTCTACAGCCAACAAAATTTGTATTTGTGCTGAAAGATATGCCTTATGTTTTGCATCATACACTAAAACAATGTGAGATCATTTAAAATAAGAGTGTGGAAAAAGGGAGTGACTATTAGCATATCTCAATGTGACAGATGCAAGAAATAATTTTTATTAAAGACAGCTTGTGCTTTAAAGGAGAATAAACCTTCCATTATTTTTAATCAGTGAAAATAAATCCCATAAAAATGATTTCTATATATATGTATACTTCTCATTCTGATCATGTAATATATATTTTCACTAGCAGTTTGATCATGTCCAACCTCAGAATAATTTTTATGAATTATTTCCAAGAAAGCCTGAATGTATTTCAGCTTAAAAGCATGTGATAAATAGTCATTCTCAACTGTACAAGTGAGACTGAAGGAAGATTCTGCAGCCCTGATCTTACTGCAACAGTAAGTTTGATGTCATCAAAGTTACACTGCAATGAGTCAAATACTATGCAGACATAGTTTTTCTCTTCCACTATTTCAAATTTTGTGTAAGGGTGTCCCGGGCATTTTTTATTAGTATTTGGAATCTTTACAACCCATTGATGATATCTTCAGAGTGGAAGTGTGAACACCTGTGGCATTACCAAGAAACTTTGCCTTCATTACTGCACATAGACTTTAAATTCAACAAATTAGATGTATTAGCAGGAGATTTGAAAGGTTAAGAAGAGCTTAAGACCTTTCATTGCCTGTGGAGAGGTGGTGAAATGTCAAATCTCTGATTTTTGTGTAGTAAACCAAAACTTGAATATCTACCACTTTTACCTTAATTTTTATAATTTACAATTCCTTAGATTGTATTTCCTCCCTTTGTAAAAAACAGAGGTAATTTCTGTATTTCAATTGAATTGTGAGTGATGATATGATATGATATGGGTCTTTAATTCTATATAAAATTGTTAGGCCACTGTGTATAAAAATGCCAAGTTCTTTGGCCTGGTATGTAGTATTTGTTTATGAATTAAAGTCTACTAGAAAGTTGAAAATCACACATAATTTCTAACATACTAAAAATTTAATGATTTTAGCAAAATTACATTATCAACTTCTTATACTGATTCTTTACTTTCAGTTAGATGGAAACAACATCATTGCTGTAATGTTAAATGAGTTACTTATCCTAAATTGTTTTTAAAATTTAAAATAAATCAAAACTAAAACATATTATGCTTTCTTAATTTTGTCTGTGCTTTGTTTTTAAATAGGTCACTAAAAGCACCTGTTTAATGGTAATACGTCAGTAATAGTAAAGGGAAAACTTGGCTCTAACATCTTTGCATTCTTTGGCATTTAACATATACACAAACTGTGCTCTATCAGCCTAAGTTACTTGAATTGTTAATACAAATAGAATAGCTGTATCTGGAATGAATGTGGAATATGTGAAAGGAATAAAGAATATGAAACACAAAAGGAAATGTTTTTGGAACAAAAAATCTTCCTGTTCAAAAAAGCAGCAATTTAGGTAACATAAAGGCAGTTAGTAAGTACTTACTCTATCAGAGGAATAAATTCTTATTTAAAATTTTAATAATATTTACAAAATTGAAAATAAATCTCTTTCAAAAGAGAAGTTACATCTCATAATCAATAGGAAATAGATCTTCCAGAAACAAAAAACTATTTCTTTGCTGTTTTAATGTGTAGAGATGAATGTTTAAATTTTTAAATTTACCATTTTTCTCCATTACATATATTAATTACACATTTTCCTTAAAGAATTGCTAGTGGTATGCCATAGGTTTAAGGCAAAAAGTTTTCATTATCAATCAATGCAAACATTTTTAATATCCATTATTTTCTTCTCTCTTTCATGATGCGTGAGAAGCATGCTTCTTAATTCTTAATTTCCAAACATACTGAATTTCTTATAATTTTTTTTCTGTGAGTTCAATAGTACTTAGCTGTTTTGTGGTACTCGTGCCTTCCACATGACGATTCATATCTCAGTCGCTGCAGTGCTCTGCTCAAGGGAACCCCTGAGTTAATTCACATCCTCTGTCTGCATGCAGTGATTGGGAGATGTATACAAAGCAACATTACTGAAATACTTAGGATTATGGGTTGAATCATGCCCCGTAATTTGTACATGAGTAAGATTACAAGAGAGGAGAAAGAGACAGAGACACACACAAAGAGAAAGGGAGAGAGAGAGAGAGAGAGATACAGGGACAGAGAGACAGAAAGGCAGAGATTCATGTGATGCATAAGACAGAGAACACTAAATATTCCTAACAGAATACCAAAACCAAGGAGAGAAACATGGGGCAGACAGTTCAACAATCCTTCAAAATAAAGTAATGCTGTTAACACCTGAGTCTTTGATTTCTGGCCTAAAAGACTGTAGGATGATACATATTTGTTACATAAGCTATTCAGTTTGTGCTATTTTATTACATTATGGCCCTTGTAGAAAACTAATAATATGCTGAGATACTGATAATTTTACTATTTTGTAGGATTGATCTTTCCTCCTAGTAAAATTTTTTGACATAAAAACTTCTTTCTTGAACAGTAAAGTTACTTTTACTTTTTTTCCACTGACTTAAGATTAATGAATGACGTTGAGGTGATTTTTTCCTCCAAGAAATGTTTTAACTTCATTAATTTGTAACCTGAGTTAATTGTTATTGTTCTATACTAATCTAATTCTATCCCATTTTTCCACATTTCTGTTACTTTTGTGTGATTAATTTTTAAACATTTACCTGTATATTTATACTTTTATTGTCATTAAGTACTTTTTTATTCCAGATATTGTATCCTGAATTACTTTCCTTTTGTCCAAATTCACTCTAGAATTCCTTGTATTACTTTTCTTTTGGTGACAAAATTTCTATTTTTGTATAAAATTTTTTTTTAACTTTTCTTCCTTCTTTGAGATATAATTTTATTAAGTGTATATTCTAGATTGGTCATTTTCTCTGAGCATGTTGCAAGTATTTTCTCTTTGAACTTTAGTTTCCTTTCCCTCTACCCTTCAACATGCCATTTGAAAATCAGTTTTACTTTAGCTGTCAATCATATGAAGGGAAGATATCTTCTACTTCTGAATTTAGAGATGTTCTTTTCACATATTTCACCCTGGAGATACTCTATAAAATCTACAACTATGGTTTTCTTTTTATGTAACTGAGTTTGGGTTTGTTGGCTTTGGGTTTGTAGACCAGAATCTTTCATCAATTCTGGAAAAGTCTCACATAATTCCTCTGAGCTGTTTTTCTCCTTGCTTCTTCTATCACATTATTTGAGCATATGTGTATTCTTTTTACTCCATTTATTTTGTCTAAAATATTTCCTGCGTTTTTCCCATGCTGAATTCTGGATTATTTTGATTTATTTTCTAATTCAGAGATGTCTTAATTTAGCTTTTGTATCCTTTTAGTATCCTAGATAGTAAGATTTTCTTCTTGCTTTTTTTAATTATAGAAGTTAAATCTCATTCTTTTAAAATCTTACATTATACCACTTTCTAAATTATAATTCCTTTTGATGTTTTGTAGCTTATCCATTATTTCAAAAACATTAAATTAAATTACTTTATAATTTGAACTTGATGATTCTAATATATAGTCTTTGCTGGTTTGTCTGTATTTTCTGTAGCTTTTGCTATTTATATGGTTGTACTGAGTCCACAAACTTAATTTGTTCCATGATTCCAGAGGAGAAGACTATGATCATATTCATCACCTGATGTGGAGTTCTAGAAGAGAAGCAAAATTTTGCCTAATATTTCTGTTTGCAAATCAAACTGTCCATGATGTTTGTGAATTGAGGTATTACTATAATTTTCTCTATATTTCTTTGTGGTTCTGAATATCTTTACTCTCTATTGAAATGGAAGATTTGTTTTAGAATTCCATTGCTAACTTCCTTGTATTTATATTCTCAGAAAAAAAATCTGTGCAACTTTCCAGAACATCTTCACATCATGGAAGATCACGGATTTCAGACCTTGTGACAACTAGTCCTTTTTCCTTTATCTTCATTCTCAGAGTACAGAATTTTGGAAACAGCTTTTGTGGAAAGAGCTCTGCTTCACACCTTACGTTTTGTGGACATTTGGTTTTTATTTCTTGACCTTAACCAATCATGAGTTTACAAAAACAAAAATTCAAGTTTCAGAAAATATGTCACCAAAACAGTGACTTTTCATTATAAAATTATATTGTTGGATTCCCACACTTACCTGAGGGTTGGTTTGGTATTTACTTGACAGCATTTAGAAGATTTTAAAAATTTAAAATTTCGTTCACATTTTTATTTTTAGCATAAGATATAGTATGACAAATTTCTCTCAACACAAAAAATGAAAATCCCCTTAATAAGTCTTTTTATTTTTTGGTACCAGGAATCGAACCTACAACCTCATGCCTACCAGGCAGACACTTAGGCCACTGAGTTAAATACCCAGCCGTATTTTTTGAGACAGGGTCTCACTATGCAGTTCAGGCTGGCCTTGAACTCACTTTGTACCCCAGGCTGGTCTTGAACTCACAACAATCCTCCCGACTCAGCCTCGTGAGTGCTGGGATTAAAGATATGCATCACAATGCCAGCTAGTAAGTCTTTTAATATGTAGTTAAAATTTATCGGGCAGGAATTTTAGAAATTATATAATCAGAATAAAACTTTTCACATAATTATTATGGATGCATATACGTGCTTCATAATAGATGTTAATTACTAGACTGACTTATCTCATATTACTTTTTATGCAATAATGCAACTACTTACTGTAACACTGTAAGCAGGACCTATGCCTTATTCTTACACACTGTATAGCACAATGCTACTTGCAGGGCCGTAGAGATTGAGCCACCTGGATTCCCAATTTTTTCAATAACTATTTTGTTACTGCTACATCTTTTGGGACTTCAAATTTCTTGTTTATAAAAATGATAATAGTATTTCCCTTACTAGGAATTTGAAGATTAGTTTAGCTAATAAATGAGGCTGTGGAAATTTACGTGTCACATAATAAAGATTAATCAATATTATTTTCAATACCTGCCCCAGTAACAACCCCTGTAACTCTGGCAAAGCATGGAATAAGTATTTGATTAATGACATGTCAGCCATAGTTATCCTGAGAGTGGCAGACACCCACATAGCAGAAACTCATATGAATTCGCCGATTAACAGAAAATAATCCCTGCAAATTATAAAAGAACACAAAAGAAATGGATTTCACTTATAAAGTTAGCCAAATAGTGAACAAGTCAGAGTTTAAATCACAGCTCCAAAACTTACGAAAACTACCAAAAACACCATAGATTTTCCACAAATTATCTTTGCATACAATAGATAACATGCTTTTTATGTTATTAAAAAACTTGCTAAAATATATCCCACTCATTTTTTTTGTATTAAGACAAGATTCACCCAATGCCAGGAAATCTATTAGGTTTAGGATTGTACAGAAAATATGACCTCAGATAACTAAAGCTCATATCGGATAAGGAGAATTTATTTAAGGCAACATTATTCTAAAACTTTCCAGGCCTCATTTTGTAATTTTTCTAATCTACTACAAATGTGTCTAAAAGAAGACAAAGAGAACACTTTCTCAGCACAATTTTTCAGATCTTACCTCCAGCCACTTGGCCCACACCATGCCCAAGCTGATCGCTTATCAAATCACACATTTCTTTGTTCAAATATAAAAGTTTAAATAAAACCTTGTAAAGAAAAATAACCATCAATTCATGAACAGACACCCAGTGGGAAATGTCATCAATGTTTACATTTTGGCAGAGACAAAGTTAAGGAGATAAATGATGATAATTTGGCCATTGCCTTTCTGTTTCATAAAAATATTAGAAACCGATAACAAATTCTAACTGTGGCCAAATACAACATTGATTTCAGTCTTTATGCCTTAACATATCTGTGAAATAAGAATACATAAAGTGTGTTTCTCATGTATATAATATGGAATCCTTTTTCCCTATTAAACTGTGCTTGAACACATATTAATAAACTTAAATATAATGGACTATTTGTTTGAAGCATATATTCAATTTGTGATGTTGCTGTATTTCATTATCCTTTTGCTAAAAGTTTTTTAAAGGTTTTGTTGTATGTAACCATTAATATATATCTTGTTTTATTTAACCTGATGCTGTTTTAAGATAAATAGATTGCCTAATTCATATCTCCCCTGGGTTTATTTTGGGACACATTTTATTTCACCATGGGAGAGTAACTCACTATGCTGACAAATTCGATGGTAATATGTATTCATAAAGAATGTTTGTTTATACATTTCATTGGAACTTGCTATCAAGAGACTGTCACTATTAAAAGAAAAGAAAATGCATATGATGTTTATAAATTTAATCTGTGTTCTAGAGCCTCATGAATCTTACAGGTTTCTTAGAAAAGTAATTTTCAAGTTTTCAGTTTTGAAACATACAAATTAAAATGATAAAGTTTTTAAAAAATTTCAGTGATAATTGAGAAAGACTGAAAACAATCTTTGAAAACCCTACAATGAAATTAAGACAGTGTGCTTATTTTCATACTATTTTTAAAAAGTAGATGCTAGGAACTGTGAAAGGTCTGATGTTTTATCCTGTCTGTAGCGTGACAAGTTATTGTACTACTGTTCATGTATGCTGAAAGAAAACTCAAGACTTCTGAGTCAGAGATATGGGACTTTATTACTCATGGTGCATGAGGGAACATAAGCTTGATGTTTCTGTATGTTGCACATGTCCCTAAAATCCCACAGGGCTAATACAGAGCAAACCAGACAGCTGTACACACCTAATAGTTATGTACCATTTGAGGGACCCACAGTTTATAGAATATTTTTTTAAAGCTAGTACCAAACTGCCTATCCTATCTTCGTTTAGAGGAAGACATTATCTTTATCACTCTGGTCAGCAAAGAGATCTGCTTTCTGCCTTAGAGGGAAACACTGTCTTTATCTGCCATACTGTTCCATACTGTTCAAAAAATCCCAGAAAAATCTGTGAGTTCTGAGACTCAGAAACTTCACTTTTTCAAATATATCTAAATTTTTTGCAGTATGTAATCTACCCTTTGTTTATACTGCATCTCATGTGTACACTTAAATTGAGTTCCTTTATGTTCTTAATGAATAAATATTTTGAAGTTAATATTGTGACCCAATGACAGGAAGATGGGTGCCTTTGTGAAATTCTATTTTTGTTTCATTGTAGGACTACACTCTAGTCTTAGAATCTTGGGATCCTTTCTACCCAACATGACTGAATGCAAATAAATTGATAGACACTATTATCTCATTTTAGTAAATTGTAACCAAATAGGACAGTATGCAAAATTCTTCTCCAGTCTCTGCCGAGCTAAGCAATGGAAATAAAATGACAAGCCAGAAAAATTGGGTATTTATCTTTGTAAAGCATATATAACAATGCAAAACCTTTGAAGAACTGGTTTTTTACAATTGCAAATTTTCAGTATTTTATGAAATTACTGTTTATGTTTTACAGTCGTGGCTGGACTACACATATTATGAATGCACTCACTCTAGTGTCCATTAATAATATTTCTACACACAGTTTGCTAGGCTGTCATTTTCTGGCTCTATAACCCATCATAAAATACATCTTCTTTTCACTCTTTTAAAATAGTTCATTGGTTCATCAAATAAAGTTGCCGTGCTACCTCAGTCTCTTACAGCATATTTAATGTGACATCTGATTTATTTGACAACATTGTTCCCACTTTTACTAAAAAGGAGTCTTGAACTACTTTTGTCATTTCTCTGAGGCTGAATCAGATAGAAAACAAATGATTACCTATAGAAAAATACTTCCCCTCAATAATTTGATCTGTTTTGTAAGATCACATTGAGTGTTTTTCTTCTTTTGATCAATAATGATTTTGAAGCCGAATTGGAATTTTTATAAGCGATCTCTATTTAACAGTTATCACACAAGGTAATTGTAATCACATTTTTCTAAAAATTATGAGATTTCTTGCTCATTTTAAGTTCATTTGAGTTCCTTTTTGCCTTGTAATTTATTGAAATACAAGTATGGAGATCACAACTAACATCTCTCAACAGCACTTCCACATGTGCCCCATACCATAGTCAGCAAAAGTCACCTTTATAAAACTACCCCTCCACACAGATATGTATATATATGCACTGTATCTTTCTCTAGCTTTCTGTATTGCCCCTAATCAAACTATTAATGATTAGATTAAATGACTAGGTAAAAGAAATGGACGAAAATAGTGTAAATAGAGATTGAAGGATTATAATGAAGTACCACTCATCCATAAAGAAGGATAAACTTGAGACTTTTACAGGTAAATGAATACAACTTGAGATCACACTCAAAAGTGAAATAAGTCAAACTCACATGTGTAGACATCATATTGTCTCCCTAATGTGAGAAGCTGAAAGAGTAAATAAGATCCAAAACATACAATAGATATCGTGAAATGGGAAGAAACTGTTTAAAAGGAAGAGAAACTGAAATGAGGGAAAGAAGAAAATAAAGGAGGGAAATATATATATATATATATATATATATATAATACTATTTTATCTTATTTCATTGAAAACAAAAGTTTGTGCTAATTTTGTGTAGGCAATTTTTCATGCCTCTCTCCTGTACTCTGAGAAACTACTTTGAAAATAAAATACACAATGTACTAGTCATTGTTATTCTCCTAATATCTTGTTTTGAAATTTTGTTTCACCATTTTCATTGTTTTATTCTCTTTAAAATAAAAAGAAAGAGATTGAAGAGAATAGCCACATTCAGTATAATAAAGAATAGTTAAAGGAATACGCATATCTTTTCTAAATCAGTTGAAGACAAACAAACAAAATAGACATTCAAATTTATAGAAAAATGGAAGACCTCCAAAATATTGCATTCCTTGAATTCTCTGGAAAGTAAAGGACTAAAACAATAACAAGAAAGTTTAAAACAGTCTATGTAACAAGTATTATAGTTAAAAGGCATGGTTTTCTTGTGTAATTGTCAAAACACTAATTTGAAATCAGGCACAATGTCATGAGTTCAGAACCAAGAGTCCTTAGTTCATTAGAGGAACTGACTTTCACATGTAGAACATTTCTCCTGTACAAGTTGGGGAAATGTAAAAACAGTATTTTTGTGTTAAGGGGAGAAAGAAGTGAATTCCTGGGCATGGCCCTTTATGTGTGGTTATTAGATCCAACAAGATTTTTTTAAACTCAGCAAATATTAATGGAAATCAGGGAAATATATACTGCTCAAATTACACTAACTTGAAATACTACAGTATATCTTTGAATAAGTATATTAAAGAATGAAGCTAGGAAGAATAAACCTTATGTTATATTAAAACATTGTATTTTAAAACTAGTCCTAATGTGTGAACTTGTTTTCAGCACTGTAAACAGTATAGATAGTTTTTGAAATATAAATAATACATCAGTGATGATCTTCATTAGACTTCTGGAAAAGAAAGCAATTTATTGAAAGATGAATATGATACAATTTTAGAAGATATTTCAAAAAGCAGCCAGCATAAAATAAATTCATGTCTTAATCTTTTCAAATGTACTTCACAGGTTTAATACAATATTTGTTAAGTGATTGTTAATAAATAGGTAAGTGTTGACTGATTGTAGAATTAAGGCTGATACACTCATATATATCTTTGATTTGAACATGGATTGTAGTATCTTCAGAAAACACGTTAATGCTGGTAATAAGTGGTACTGTATTGTTGCATGCATCTTTTTATTTCCTTCTTTTTTGTCTGCTGTCATTATCTAGAAAGAATTTACAAGAATTTCCAAAAGAGAAGAGACTGTTTTGCAAAAGTGGCTAGTCACAGAAAGTTAAGCTTTCATTATGATGCTTGATATTGAATCTCAATATTGAATGTCTTCTACTCTTTGATGTTACATTATGTATGCAATTACTTAAGGCTATATGTCATCAGTAGAACAAGAATAAAATTGACTTCCAGAGTTCTAGGAGCCTTTCCTTCACTCAATTCATTAATGCATATACTTAAAAAATAATTTGTTGTCAAGTTTGCAAAACATGACTTCATCTTGATTTTTTTTTTAAAGTGTTGCTTTTAGGATAAATTTTTTTTGTTAGAATGATTGCATTGGGGTATCCCATAAATTCTTTTGATGGCCGAGCAAACATTGTACTAAAGAATTCACATTTTACCAGTCTTCTTTGCAAACCTTCCAGTAGTTCTGTTTAAACAGATGTACCACAGATGTAGAAACATCTGGGCGATCAACACAATTCTGTCATGACTGTACTCAGGTTAGTATTGTGCCTTTGTTGCTATCTAATTGTTAATTGTTAAGCAAGGACTCTTCCCTGGAAGAAGTTAATGCATGGCTTCAAATGATATATTTCTCCTTGCTTTCCTTTTTATTTCTAATAAGTATTTTCAGATGTGTTCACTGAAAGAATGTTAGTACCCATGGTGACTTTGTATTTGTTTTGGAAGTGGTTATGCAATTCTCCTTGGCCTTTAATCACTTAAGTATGAAGAACAGGTTGAATTCAGATCAGTAGACTTCAGTTACTTTTGTTTTTCTTCTGCAAAGAAGTTTGCCAGTCCATTACATTACAAGAAAATTACTTCAATTGTACACATTAAGTATACCAGTCCATCAAGTTCTTGAGTCTTCTTTCTTTACTTAGGTTTCATGTGTATCAATGATAAATGAAACTTCTTACAACGTTGTATATAACAATAGGACAGCCTTCATCTGGCCTCTTTCTTTCATTAGGGTAAATATGTAGAATAAGCTATATATATGATATATATGCTGTGAATATATGGAAAATTTTAGCAAAATGTTAGTTTAGAAGATGATTAAAAGGATTGGAAAATCTAAAGACTACAGATTTTGAAGTTTTCTTTTTCCAGCACATGCTCATAAACCAAACAATAAAAATCTAAAATTCTTTAAAGTATTTATACATTTTTATGAGCCAGGAAACATTTATGAGAGCCAAGAAAACACTTTATAAGGCTCAGAATCCGAATATTTGTTACATTTACCCAAATCAGCAAATTAATAAGATTTACAGCACTTTACAGAGTATGTTAGGAAATCACAAGGGACAAAACAGATTGTATCATTTCATTCAGTGCCAGGAATTTGGGTGCTATGTGGTGAAAACAAGAGACTTCTCACTCATAAAGAGACTGAGGCTGTGTGACCCTTGGGATCAGCATGCACCATGGGACACTGTAAAACTCATCTGATATTTACCAAGATGTGCACTGTAATGAAAACAGCCTGGAATCTTTATACCACACAGTCTCAACCTAGGAACAGGATAGTAAAACACAGAATTGTAATGATAAACTAGACCCTTCTTCTATATGTCTCAGCACCATTTTTTCAGATGTGTCTGCTATAGTCTTTGTTCATTTTTCTGTTATTTTAGCATTTCTCATTGAAGTAGATTATATTGCCAAAATATTGTGGTTTCTGTTTGTTTATTTACTTGTACTCCTTCAAAATATGTAATAGTTTGCCCCGAAAAGTTTATTTGTGTTTGTGTTTAAAATCAGCAACACGTTCACATTTAATCATATTATGGTAACCCTAAATATTAATTCTGGCTCAGAAATTTATCCTTACTCCTTTTACAACTGGAGGATCAATAACCATGAACTGTGAAATTGCACTCTATCACTATAATTCAAAAGCACCAGGAGGAAAAGTTTAAAGTTTTCATTGTACTACTCTCCTAAAATTTTCCCTTGCACATATTTTGTGCAAAAAGATTTTTTTCCCAACAAAATCAGAAGACTGTTGCCATGATGCACTACAGAAGTCAAGAAAATTTCAAAACAGTCTGAGTGACAACAAACATTGTACTAAAGAATTTACATTTGGGATTCTCATTCCTTTACTCTAAAGGTAAAGTCTACTTTCAAGTTTCTAATCTCAAGATTTGCAATATACCTCCTTCTTTAAAAGCTGTCAATGTTATAATGACTGCAACAGAACATCCTTGGAGTTCTGCAATGACATCAATCCAGGGGTAGGTCCATTCCTAAAAACTGACTGAGAAAGACTAACCTAATATCTGTAGAAACTTCTAATTTCTACTGTGTTGTAGATATTTGTGGTTCTAGGTGGAGAATCTGGCTGCTCATGAAATGTGTTTGTTTTTTCACCTCTGAGGTTAAGCAGTAAAATTTATTTTAATATTTCCATTATCCTTGATTCTCTGCATCTATGTGTATTTTAAATCTGAGACAATCTAAATCTGTCTCTCTTTCTCTGCTTCCTCTCATTTCTCCCATGTTTCTTTGTTTATACTTTACCACAAAATTTAGGTGAGTTTTTCTGAAGGTGCACCAAACTGATCACTATCTCTGACAAATGAGGACATTTCATTCTTTTCAGTCTGTCTGTATATCAACAAAGCTCTTGAGTGATTCAAACCAACACGGGCACTAAAAAACCTATTAAACCATATGAAAAGATGTCTAAATGAAATGATGAAGAAATTTACTTCCTAAACACTATTTTACATTACATTAAACTTCCTAAATAATATTTTACATTAATACTATTTTTATATAACTTCTCTGTGCAGAAATATTCTTTGGTGGTACTCTCCATATAAATTTTAAGAGATGAATAAAGAGTCCTATTTTAAGCCAATTACTAAAATTCATAAGGAATCAGAGTAAAATAGATAAATAGTAAAAGATGCAGAAGAAAGCATCATGAATTGTAATACTTGGCTATTTGGAGAGGTGAATGATGGGAGTGTTCTTTCAGACAAAAGGACATAATCAGATTATTCATTTATGTGTTTTCCAGTCCTAATATTTATTGACTCTGATTCTTCAGAGTCCTTATGACCATGCCTACTTCAATAGCCAATAGCACATTTGATTGTTTCATAGAAGTTGTTCTTGTTACTTTGACATACTTTGATTCAACTGTAATAGAAAATGAAAGAGAAGAGAAAATAAAAATCAGGCTAATAAACAGAGAATCAGTTTTTGGTTCATCAGTCTATTTTCTAGACCCAAACTAACAAGGAGCAAAGAATACATTTTTGATGGCTTATTTTAGGAACAGAAAATTTTCTGAATTATTAATGACAAAAAGACCAATTACATAAACATAAGAAAATTAAGACTGAGCATGGAGGCACATGCCTATAACCCTAATAACTTGAGAGGCTGAGATAGTAGGGTCACACATTCAACCTCATTCTGGAAAACTTAGTGACTTATCTCAAAAAATTTAGCTATCTTGTCTCAAAAAAGAGGAAGGGGGAGGTGTATGTGAGGACTGAGAAGGTAGTTTAGTGCAAAGACGCTGGATTCAAAACCCAGTGCAGGAAAAATAAAATAAAATAAAATAGCAAGTTGTGCTTAGATTTTAACAACTAAGTCTGGTTAAAACAACTATAGTAAAAAAAAATCTTCAATAGACTAAAAGTAGATCTATAATAACAATCCTTATTAACTTATGTTTATTTTGTCTAACAGGAATATACAAGTTAGTTAAATAATAGCACTATTTGTTTCTTTTTCAGTTTGGAAAACTGAACTTGGAAACTGAACTCCCTTATGTGCTCAATTTGTACTACTAAGCTTCAATTTCTCAATTAAAAGCAGCTCTACAATGACCTCTCAGCCACCATTTGATTATTAAGAATGTTCAACTCATTTGTATTCTTAGAAAATCATCAAGATGTTCTACTTTCTGAAGTTTCTTTTTCTTATATATTATGCATTGTGTACTTGCTTTGAGTTTATGTCCTTACTCATAGGTAGCCTAGGTAATACAACCAAACTGTCTTTTTATAGCATTTAAAATAAATGGGCCATTAAAGGAAAAAAAACCTAATATTAAAATTTGATATTCAAGGTGGGAGTTAGACTAGTAAATCAGACATTGAAGTGTTTTGTTTAATAATGATAATGGTAGTGGTTAAAACAACAACAAAAAATGTTACACCAGAATTCCTGTTCAGTATATAACAAGGAACTGGATTTTAGCAAGCTTTCCAAATGGTTATCAGGCACATAAATCCTGACAATCTCTGTCTGTACAGTGGGCAGTGAGAGGTCTACTTTGTCTTCCCTTTTGGGGGTCTATGATCAGGAGGTACAAATTGTCAGAAGGTACCCAATGTGTCTTATAATGAAAGTTTCTGGACTCTCCACTATTATCTGCCTTTCTGAAGTACATGATCCTTTTTTAGTGGGTGACCTCTCCTGTGGCCTTTCCCTCAGCTGCAGTAGTAATCTAATTCTTCTTCAACAGAAAGCAAGACAGCAATGCCGTGTTCGATGCTCTAGTGAGACTGCCATGGTGCGAGCTAGCTTGATGCCATAAAGGAAAATTCACACCCTTTAACAATGGAAAGAATGTCCAACCTCCCAAAGAGGGAAAATATTACAAACTTTATTCTCTACTATCATCAATCTTGTATAAAGTTTCAAAATTTTTCTAAATTTAAGGTACACATTCCAAAAATATGAGTTCTTCCCAGTTACAATTTGTCAACCAAATATCATAAGTTAATATTTGCTTGCTTAAATACAAGTTCTGAGATTCAGATTTTAAATAAAAATTATGTACATATTTTTAATAAAAATTATGAGTGAATCTGATCTAATCACTTCTTAACAGGACAAATGTCAAATTCTTAATAATAAACAATTGATAACAATTTAAAATTAAATTCACTTGGCAATAACTGAGGGACTATTACATGATGACTACTGACAATCATGACTGTAGACATTTCAGTTCTGCTAGTTGCAAAGTTCTGAATAATGTCTACATTTTCTATCATTTTTACTGGTGGTATGTGACAAGATTGAATTCAATGTTTTAAATATTTTTGTTTGGTGGGGGCAGGGATTTTGTTCAGGTTATGCCTGGCAAGTGTGAGGTCGTGAGTTTGATTCCCGGCACCAAAAAAAAAAAAAAAAAAAAAAGCAACTTTTTTTTGTTTGTTTGGGAAGGAAACGTCTCTTTCTCTATAATCTGTTATGTCTTATCTTATTGTTATCTTGTGACTTTTTTGTTAACCATATTTCCGAATTCAATAAATGACACAAAATTCTATCTACTCTGTTCCCTATTCCTCTCTCCACCTTTAGGAACATTAACTCTAATTTGCTTAAGGACAAGATGAAATGCTGAAACCAGCATTAGATCATGGTTCAAACAAGGGTACAGAATTAGTGGGAAATGAGGAAAGTTTGTGATACATTTTCCATACAACAGCTTTCATTGAGTATTTCTTCCATCTTTTCTTTCAAACTGGGTCTTTTTTTTCCCTTCTTCTGTGAGTTGTAAGACGCTGTGAATCTAACCCAATGTGGCAAATATTTATAATGATGTCCCATTGCTGTAGTCAGGGATTGCAAGGAGACAATACAGACACATAATTTATAGTATTATTTTGTAAGAGTCACCCAAGAGTCAGATACAAAAGAGAGAGTGGAGGAAATCTGTCCACAGACTAAGATGCAGCTGAGGGCCTGGATCCCATGGCAACATCCTACATGAGTCCAACAGAAAAACTAGAGCCCATGACGATGCCTCCCATGAGTCCAACTGGAGGCATAGAACCCAAGGCTATGACTCATGCAAGTCTACCTCATGGATGTACATTGGGAAGGACCAAAGGTCAGCTGTGGAAGCTAGAAAATCTGTGCCAGCAGATGAAGGATCTGTGCCAGTAGGCTGAGGGATCTGAACTGGAGCCAGGAAGCAATGCTCAAACTAAGGACCAGAACCCTCCCGAAAAGTACCACAGCCATCCTCAGCAACAAAGAGTTCCTGAGCTCCTCTGATGATGAGAATAATCAAGTTCATATCAGGAATCCAGTGTGACAAGCTTCTGGAGATTGAACAGCACACCGTCTTCTCTTCCAGAACCAGAAAGCAGTGTTCAAAGTAAAAACTAGAGCTCACACAAAGTGAGCCACAGCCATTCTCAACAACAAGCTCCTCTGACAATGAGAACAGCCAAGTTCATATCAAGGAAAAAGTTCAACTCCTCCAGGAAAACTCACATAAACAGGAGAACCAACAGCACCAAGCAACAACACCAACTTCTTCTCCAGTTCTCCTTTTATGTTGGCAACAGTCCTCAGGTAGGCTCCTCACACAGCACCACACTGATTCAGTTCAGCTGGTGTCAAATTAATCACCAGTTTTCAGTCTGCCACACCCACTAAAAACTAGATAAACTTTGATGTGTTTGTGTCATATCTGAATTAGTTTTTTTATATAACCCTGTTTGAAATGACTTCTATTACCTACATCGATTGATTTCTAACTATTTGTATTTTCTAATCTAAGATTAGTTTTGTTTTGTGGTTGTCATTTTTCATTTTTTGTTGTAGCACCTGCAATAAAACAAGAGTTTATTGGAAGTTGCAGATTTAGTGTAGGAGGTACCAGGGGGATTAGCCTTTCAAGATTTCTCTTCTGCAGGCATGAATACATGCAATACACTACAAAGACAATCACAACCAATTGTCATAGTCATATGAAAATCTTTGTACCAGAGCATCTTTAAATCAAAAATGTTATTGTCTAGAAAACTTAATCCTTTGATTAATGAGCAATGTAAACATATTACAATAATATATTTTAATAACATTTATTTGGGTGTCTCCCATAAGGCTATGGAGATCACTGGGGCTTCTTTTCAATGAATTAGAACTGGATAATGTTTTCATGGAGTTGTTTTCTTATTCATGAGTTGGAGTCCTGTCCAATAATTTCTCCCCACCCTAAGGGATTTTTGTTTAGTTATTTTAACAATTTTTGTTGAGCTATCAAATTTGATATCATTTTGACAGCTGGCAACTCAGATGAAAATATGCTTTTTAAATCTATGATCCAGATTAAATTATGGACAAATGATCCAAATGCAAAAGAAAAAGTGAAAAAGAAAAAAAAACTGTTGAGCTCAAATAAAAAACAGCTGTTCATAGAATGGATAAGCAGACAAATAAATAAATATGCAGCCTAACAGATTGAACAAATAGACAAACATCTTACAAAATCAGAGTGCACTCAAATATATTTTTAAACAAATTGTATTGTAATAACTTTCTTACAATTTTAGAAGTTTGTCATTATAAATATAGTAGCATAATTATTTGTTGGTCAATCAGCAGAGATCTCTTATAAGAAGAATTTGAAAGGAATATAATTCTTTTATCTATAATTAATGTATATTTTTGTGTCTTATTTTGTCTTAAGAATACTGGTAACTTTTGTTTCTCCTTCTATCATGTAACTTTCAGCTTGGTTATCTCCAAGCACTTTATCACCTATCAGATCTTTGATTTCCATTTTTGGCTACCATCTTCTGGGCATTCAGTGTCAATTCCTTCAACTGGCCCCAGTCAGGTCTAGCCCCATCCTTTCCTGTCAGAGCAATCTTCAAGGCATCATTGTCGTAGGACTGAGCAACAGCATCTTGAAAGATGGAATCAACTCCTTCTCTAGGCCTGGGTCCATGATAGAGCCAGACAGCATGTTCTGGTACCCAGGTAGGCCATTCAGTGAGCATTCTCTGGAAAGACACAAGCATACCCTTGACCCCAAATTAGCACTGGGTGGGGTCCCTTACATATTCTAGTATGAAAATCTTTCCAAAAGACCCTTTCTAGTCCTTTTTCTTTTACTTGATTGAATTGTCTTTCTGCTGCTGAAGTCTCATCCCTAGTAGGATTTTAAAAATTAATAGTATATACTGCTAAGTGAAGTCTATTATGAAGTGTAAATTTTCTAGGGAAGGATTCCAATTTTTGGTTTTGTAATTGAATTTTGAGCATGCAGTGAGCATGTTCAACAATCCTTGATGTAGAGGCTTATAAGGGATTCACATGGTAAGGGAAATATGAAAAATTTTACAAAATGTTTAGAAGGCTGCACTCATACAGGCATGACCATTATCAGTCTTACATTCAGGGGAAAAAACCTATATTCTGTGTTCAGGTGCCCACATTCACATTTCCCACCTCCAGCTGAGGCTTCTGCCTCACCACCAGGGATGGGCTCCATCTCTGGTGCCCCCCTCCAACAGATGTAGCAGTCACCACATCTGCAGCCACCACTATTTTTTTAAGAAATCTGCTGCAGCACCTGTGACCCAGGCCATGAGTCAAGTGTGGTGCCAAGTGCAGGTGGACCAGCAGTTTAAAGACACAGCAGTACCCTGGCAGAGTTTGCAGCACATGGGAGGTTTTCCCTCTGCCCACCCACTGAGTCCTGCAGTGATATGCAAACACCAACCCCATGGCACTGGCACCCATGAGCTGCCCACAGCATTGAGTCTGACCCTCAGGCAGGCCATACTGCCTCAGGAAGCTCTCCACACCTTAGTGCCCCCACTGTTTGGTGGGTTTGTTGTTCCACCATCTTTTTCCATTCAGGACTTGATTTTAAAATAGTGTTTTAAACAAAATTCTTATGGTCATCCCAACAGAGTTATGACTATTAAAGGACTCTCTAATGCAAATCCACAAAATTAAAGTAAATACAGTAATCAAGAATATGACAAACAGGTCCATATACATTTGTGGTTTTTGAGAATCTGTTTGTTCCATGTCTAACACCTGATAAAATCAATACATCTCTCTCCCTTTTGTTTCTTAATATTGACACTATCAATGCACTTCTCCCCATTTTGTGCACACAATGGGAAGTGTCCCTTCATTCACTACTTCTTCTTAACCTGGTCCCTGTTTGGGCATCATTATGCCATGTCCAGTGCAGCTCTCAAAGTTCCCAGGGGTAAGGATGGTAAGAGGATAGAGAAATAAAGATAAGAGACAATATACAGAAAGTTGAGGTCCACTGGAGCCCTTCAACTGAGTGGAAAAGGAACTGCTCAACCACAGTAGCACACTTATTTGTACATTTTTGCAGGTCGGTGTCATGTGACACCCTTTTGCCTAGGAACCTCGGACTGGAGCAGCTTGTTTTTTAGACTGGCCTTGCTTCACACATGCCCCCACATGTGTGATCAATTTCTAGCTTTAGCTACTCCACACAATATTTTTTTAATAGAAAATTTTCTCCATTTAAGTTACCATTTTTGAAGTTAATTAGTCACAATTATATTTTAATGAAGCTCTTCAAGTTCTTCAATCTATTTCTAAAATTTGGAGGTTTTTTCCAAAAGAAATTGTCATTATGCTGGTAACTATATCCAAGTTCTTTTTCAAACTCAAGAATAAAACAAAAATACATTGTTTTCCAATTCCGTGTTCTTGTTCTATATCTGTATGAAATACTGATAATAACAGTACTCTGAATTTAGTTTCATAGGTGTTCTTTAGTAGCCTGTTATTTTTAGCATGATCTTCAATTTTTATCTTTAAAATACACTTACTTGTATTTTCTAGGTCATATTTTGTGTAGAAACAATGTAGTTGCTTGCTCTTAGCAGCATCTTAAAATTGACCATATAATGATACACTTTGTGAAATATCAATTTCTCACCTTACTTTAAATAATCTCAATTTCAGTAATTTTGGGGAAGCTCTCATTCAACATTAGTGAGTTATTAAGAGATAAAATGCTTACATGTTTGTTATAATCAAAGATCAAATTTATTTCAATAAATTCAATTTAACTGATGTTATGAAATCTGATGTACACAGTTTAAAATGTTCTTTTCATTCTGTGATGGTGTTTTCTGGTGTTTTCATTTCTTTGGAGATCTTGCTAATGGCTAAAATGAATTAATTATTTTACAGTTATGTTGAAGACTCCTTTTCACCTCAATTTATTTATATCATTTTGCATTTTGATTTTTGTTTTTCTTTTTAAAAATTTTTAACTGATGCACAAAAACATATAAGACATGTATATTTATGAAATAGCATGTGTCATTTTAATGCATGTATATGTTTAAATGAGATTAAACATCCATCTTCTTGTTTATGACTTCTTTATAGTGAAAACATTCAAAATGCTTTCTTTTACCTATTTGAAATACACAATACATATATTATCATTATCTATAGTCATTTCACTATGCAGCAGCATGTTAAAATTTCTTACTCTCATCTAAATTAATATATTTTGGGGAATGCATAGAAATTACATTTAATTCATATCCAAAGTAACTGTCCATTCAATAAAGAACAAATAAAGATTATTTCTTTACATAGATTTTATAAAGAAATGAAAAATCCTGAATGAAAAGAGTTTTGTAAGAATGTTTTGGTAAATGAGGAAACATGTTTGAACCGACTGAATTGTTCTACAATCATAGCAAAACTAAAATGCAGTCTACATTAAAATTTAACTTTAAAATGTTACTAATTCAGACAGGTTTAAGAAAACAAACTTGGGTACTCACCTGCCAATGCTTGGGGACTGAAGACTCTTCATGAGGATTCCACTTAGTTTAATTTACTATTTAATAACTAATCTTCTGTGACCAAAAAGACGAAGAACCATGTAGAGCTAATGAGTGGACATGCAGTTTGTTAAAGAGGAGTGCCTTAGTGAAAAACAAAAATAAATTGAGATCTATTACTGTTTTGATTACTTTTCTCTTATTGCCGAGACAAAATACCTGACTCCCAAATTTAGGAAGGAAAAGTTTGTTTCTTACATTACTGGAGATTTCAGTCCATACTCAGCTGGCTGCAAGGCAGAGTGGCATAGCTGAGGGGCAAACAGCAAGGCATGAACCAGCAAGAGACAGAAGATACACCTTCTTTCCACCCTTACACTATATGTTGATTCCATCCCTGGGCAGGTGAAACACTCACATCGCCAATCCCAGTGCTAGACAGCAAGCCAATCACAAATGCTAGCCTCAACCATGTCCATAATTCCGTGAGACTTGAGGGGTGGGGCCATCTGAACACACTATAACAATTACAATTCAATGTTTGTACTATCCACAATACATAAGTACACACATTCTTACCAATTCTTTCATAATGTTCCAAAAGTATCCTCACCAATATAATACAATGTGTATCATTTCTACAAGCACAGACAACTCAAACTGAAGGCCAAAGTAAATATCTTTAGGGTAGTGACTGTATTGCTGCATTGTTTCCTGTTCATTCTTGAGCACTTCCACATCATACTTCCCATAAATAGTGTAACTGGGAGCTAAAACATAAACCATGAAAACTCTAGACAAATGGACAGGAGTAAAATCCTGATGTATGCACTAACATTTGCAGTTATGAGATAGAGTGACACTGACTTCAATCCAAAGCCTTTTTATAGTCTGTCAGTTATGTAAAGACTACATAATAGGACAACAGTGTTATGAAAACTTCTTCTTGACTAAATGCCTTAACAATAAGGCAAGTGGGTGCAATCCACTTGTATAAACTACTCTGCAATCAATTCCATCACTTATATGATCCTCTTCCAGCGTCCACCAGTGCAACCTGAAAGAAACATAAATGAGAACCCCTTTACCCTGTGTTATCAATTTGGATAGTTGCTGCCCACTATGTAGCGTTTCAGGTATTAAAATTGAGCAATCACAGGCCTTATTCTGCAGGCCTTAAATTATTTTAGTCATATAATTTCTTTAAAACCTACATGGAGTGTCCCTTGCTTTCATTTTGTGGGAAGGAGTGGCTAGCAACCAAGACCTAACTCTTTGTTTATTTTGTTTGTTTGTTTGTTTTTTGTGGCACTGGGGATCAAACTCACAACCTCGCGCCTACCAGGAAGATGCTTAAACCACTGAGCAAAATCCAAGCCCTAGTTCTCAGAGGCAGGGTTGCACTATGTAGTTCAGGCCAGCCTTGTGCTCACGTTGTAGCCCAAGTCAGCCTTGAACTCACAATGCTCCACCTACCTCAGCCTCCCCAGTGCTGGGATTAAAGTTGTGCATCACCATGTCTGGCTAAGGCCTAACTCTTTGAATTAAGAATTATTGCTGTACTTAATCCTGCTTTTAGTTGATAACCAATCTGACAGGTTTTTCTCTATAATATGCCTCAGAATATTATTATGTCACCCCTTCCTTAATCCTTCTCTTATTGTAGTCATGGTAAGAAGCACATTAGCATGTGAATTGATTCCTTTGTTTCATGTCAAAGGGGATTTTCTATGCATACTTCTTCCTATATGGGGATCCTGCCATTTCAAATCTTACCCATTAAATTTAGAATATGGTAAATGTTCTCTTTTCTGCATTTAAGTTAAATACAGATTCATAACATTCATTACTTCCTTTGGACAGACTTATTGCTAAAAAGTTAATACATTGTCTCTGCTTTTAATGTGTCAGTTTAAATGAAGTTTATTTCTTTCAAGAAGCATCTCAATGACCAGTAAAAGTTAGTTTCATCTCTCTCCTCTCTTTGGTTTTCATGGAGAATGATGTTCTTTAAAAATTTTTTCACTTTCCCTTTCCCTCACAGAAAGAGAATAAAGAATAAGCTACCATCATTGATCTCTTTTTTCTCTTGTAGTTACAGTTAATCTATCTGAGCCTTAGGTAAATTGACTTCCCCTTATTCCCTGTCACATCAGCCAAAGAAAGGCAGTGATTGAGTATGCAGTTGCCTGCAAATGGAGGTAGCTCCAAAGTCAGTATTGGGCAAAATGCGTTCATATGTCTGTTTTAACTATTCCACATAGCTCTGTTCCACAATCCAATTTTAATAAGAAGCATTGGTAATATTTTTATTTTCTGCCTGATAATTTTCTTGCTCTTACTTCATTCACAACTCTAGTGGGAACACTTTGGGGTCCTTTGAATACTAAAATCTGAAGGAAAATTAAACAAATATTGACTAAAAATTTGGGATAGTATCTAGTTGTTCATCTAGTAGTACTGATTATTAGTTTCATCCAGTAACTATTCATCAATATATATGGGAAATGCATACAAATTATGTACACTGATAAAAGTAGGAGAAATATTTTCTTTATTTTTAAGGAGGGCTGACATACTCAGATTTAGAACAGAAGACCAGAAGAAAAACATCTGTAGCACTTGTGGTAGTTTCAGATCCACTTCATTGTGAAAGATTATAAATATTTCTCATCCTATCACACTTAGATTTTTTTGTGAATACTATGCATTGAGTAGTATAAGAGGAAATAAAATAAGCAAAAAGTAGAAGAATGGAAATGGAAAAATTGTGGAATAGTAACCCTACCCATTTTCATGCTAAAAGTAATTTTTAACTTTATTTTCTGCACTACTTTTGTATGGGAGGCTGTTTCATGCAAAGCAATAGCTATTTCTCTTTTATTAAGATGAATGTAATACTTGATACATACATCAAGTCCATCTACTACCTGAAATCCAAGGAGAATTTGGGAAAACAGATGATTACTTAAATAACTCAGAATTATATTTTTATAATTAATATCCAGCTAATTGACAAAAGTGTTTTGGATTCAATTATCTCAAAAACTGCTTTCCCATTTGCAATTTTTCTATTATGACTCTTGTATTTGAACCACTATATATTTCTTTTTCTTTTGTGAACATGGTCATCTTTTATGTTTTTATCTTCAATGCTTTGAAATTCAAAGCAAATGCAACACTTGAGATTTTAATATGCATTTACTTTTTCTTTCCTAAGAGTTTCTGCAATTGTCTTCAGTCACTCTTTTGACACTTTTGCAAGTTTCTTTTTCAGGTATGTCATATTTATCAGAATGAAGCATGCGAGTAAAAAAAGCAAAGAAAATTGCCCATTTAGGAGTTTCAGTGAAAAGAAAAGAAATCGAAAGCCAAAGAAAACAGAGCTTCCATCAAGAATCAGTTTCTATGAATCAGTCAGCAAAGGTGAGAAATCCAGAAAAACAAGAATATTTGTATTTCATAGTTTGAAATTTCTCTTCAAGTAGTCATTGTTAACAAATGAATGAAAAGGAAATGATTTCCAGTGGAAAGAACAGCAAGCACAGTGAGCACCATGGGTTTCTTTGAGGGCAAGAGGACACAGTTTTGAAGGGATGTAATTACTTTCAGTTTAGCTTCTGAGTTTGATACCAGCTTACTTCCATTCACACTAAATAATGATAGGTAGCATCGGGCAATTCTGAAAATGGCTGTGCTCCAAGTAACTCTTTCCTTTGAATGTGTAGCCTAGAGAGACACCAAAAAATGAAGAGTGCTGCAACACCCTCTGCAAGTCTCGATGAGATTAATAAACTTCAGATTAAAACAGAACGAGAGCATTCCTTAATTTGTCCTTCTATAGACAAAAGTGATGATAATGACAATGATGACCTCTTTATTCAAGACAGTTTAACTGAGTTTTCTGTATCTTGTTGCCCCACTTTTAGTAAAAAGCAATTTTTAGACCACACTAACAAACTGTGATTACTATGAAGCCAAACTAAAAGGGTGAAGAGCTCACAAAATAAAAGAAAAATAGAAGATATTCAGACATTCAATCATGATTGCTTGGTCACATTACAAGTAACCCAGCATTCGTATAGACTGTTTTTTACTTGCAAACTTGAAAGAAAGTAAACTTAATTTCAGATTCTTCCCCAAAATCTGGTAGTGATGCGAAGTAATCATTTATTTTGATGGCACTGATGTAGCATTTATATGAATAACTTGGTATTATGTAGACAAGATTACTCAGGATTTTATGGTCTGTAAGAAGGAAATGGAGTAAATCTCATACATCTACTTCTCATGTAACCTATTTTAACACAGTAATATGATGGAAGAAGATGATGTAGAGTATTGTACATATAAAATGCAAATTTTTGTACAGAGATCAGTCAGTAATGTGCTATTGTGAATCATCTGATTCATAGCAATTTTGTTTCACAGGGTTTTTTTGTTATGTATAATAGACATAAAAATCTAATTTAATTGTTTGCTTTTATTAAAATCCCACTTTCAAAAAAATCTTACATTTTAAAATCATCCAGTAAAATATGAGAATTCATTTTGGTTCACAAGATTTAACAAAAATATGAAATACATTTTCAAATACTGCCTTTTGTGTGTTAGAGTTTAAAAAGTTAAGCTATTTATTGTTGTGCTGTACTGAAATTGAAAAGGACAGCTGATAGAGACATAATTAAAATCTTGCCTGTTAGGAAATCTTATGAATTATTAAAATCCAGATCCTATTATTCCTTTTTAAATTGTTCTTTTTAACTTTTTGTTGCCACATGTGGCACCGGCGTTCAATCGCTAAGCAATTACCCTTTATAGGGTCAAAGCAGCACGTAAAGTGCCCATATGGAAAGCTGAGATAAGAGCTGGTGGTTTAGCTTAAACAGCTGTTGAGCTAAGACATTAAGATCAGGTCGGGGAGGAAGCCATTACCTTGGGGCTCTCCAAAGAGCTAAAAGAGATTTACTCTAGTGCACTTTACATCAATCCTCAAATGCATTTCTGTATTTTTATAAAGCTTCATTCTCACTGAACTTTAAAGTGTTGGCTTTCCTTGAGATATAAACATATATAAAATGCTGAATTAAAAATTGTATACAATTTTACAAACTGAAATACATGATCACATAAAAATATAGATACTTTTTAGAACTAGCTAAGTGCTTATAATTTCATCAAAATATTTGTAAAAGGTTATTCAAGTGTCTCACACTTGAGGGATATTTTAAAGCAAAATTTCTATATATGTTCATTTTTATGAGGTAATCTATTTCAAGAGGACAAGATTTGTTTAAGCAATGCTTTTGTTTAAAAATAGTCATAAACAGCCTATCAAAGGAACTTGCTAGTTGAATGCTATGACTGGACCTTTATTGATTAGTGGCCTAAATTATTATTATTATTATTATTTTTGCACTGGGGATTGAACTCTTAACCTCACACCTGCCAGGTCAGGTGCTTAAGCCACTGAGCCAAACTCCCAGACCTGATTTTTTGAGGCAGGGTCGCACTATGTAGCTCAGGCTGGACTTGGGTTTGCATTGTAGCCCAAGCTGGCCTCGAACTCACAACGCTCCTCCTACCTCAGCCTCCCGAGTGCTCCAAATATTTACAATTTTGAACTATCTTTTTCTGATATTGACTGCTCAGGGATAAGCTAAACTTTGCTTGGACCTTTTAATACAGAGTAAGTTAGACAAGTACCTTACCTGATGTTGGATTTTTCTGTGTTGAAATATATCTTTAACCAGGGTTGAGGTTGGGATATAGAGCCATTGTACACATACAGTAGAAGTTTATCAAAGCGAAAGAAATATTCTAAAACTTAATCTTGCATCTAAATAATTATAAATATACTAGTTATAAGTAGTTTTGACTCTTCTCATGTATGCATAAGAGTAGAAATACTTAGGTATTCTAGAGTTGAAGCAGATGGGGATGCATACACATCACTATGTCTATAGCTGGATCTTGTAAGTACGAAAGGTGGGCTAGTAAGAGTGTCAAGGCAAACATGAACTATGTTTATGTAGTTATCTTAGCACAGATCTTACAGATGAGTGTAAATATTAAATTGATGCTTCATTTTGAAGCTAAATCCCTGAATCTTCATGATCAATAAATATACTATGCCAGACCTTCGGGGTATGCCACTAAATTTTGCCAAAGTGTTCCATTTGTTTTGCTATTGAAACATCCATCACCTTGAACATTTCTTTAGTGAGTTAGGCGATGCAATAGTGAGAAATATTACAAATTTCATATATATTATATGTGTGGTATATAAATGTTTATGTATATATAGTAATGTAATACATAGAGATTTACAGTGTGATGTTAAGAAGTGAGATAAACAGTCTTATATATTATTCCATTTAATACTAACAAAGATGTATAGTGTATAAGTAATACCATCACTGCTATTTTTAAGAAAAACTGGTGTCTAGATAGTTTTAAATATCTTATACATTACACATTTTGCGAGTGGTGGAATTGTGATTCTAGTCTTTGCATTAGAGAAGGTTGTCTTTTTCCTGGAATAAATGGCAATTTTTCCTTCTGGGTGTATGTGAGGTCAACAGTAAAAGACAATCATATAATCATGTGTCAACAATTAGTACAATTTTAGATATTTTGCAGTATTTTTTGTTGCATCACAATGATTGCTGGTTCTTTATTTATTTTTAGCTTTGATTGTACTAATACAATTCCAAAATATAGTCTCTTATTTCTATCTCTATTTAAGACCTAAATTATCCACACATTAATTTAATTTAATTCAACTTTAATTGTTTTGACGCTGATATTGAACCCAGTATCTTATACTACCGTGCTACACTTCTAATATTTACTAATTCTAAATTGTTCTATCTAACAGTTCCTCAGTAGTAGAGAAACTGCTCCATTCTATCAACTTTTTGCCTAGAACAATTCAAAACCTCCATACTTTGTCAGTGGCACTCTCATCAGTTAAAATTTTTGTGCATTTCTTTGCTCACTCACAAGCTTTTTATAAGCACCTAATTTCATTCTCTATCTCTTTCTGTCTCTCTCTCTCGCTGTCTGTCTTCCTCCCTCCCTCCCTCTTTCTCCTCTAATCCTCATCTATTCACTCAAATAAGTTTGCAATTCCTCCTGAAATTCAAAAGTAAGATTCCTTAAGAGTAGAAAAAGAGCAACCCTACCCAAGGATCAAATTAATTATGATTATTTTTCCAGTGCCAGAATAAGTAGATATCCTGGCAGATGGGGTATTGATTCTGATAAACATGTTTACAATGGTGGACACTCACCTTACATGCCTTCTGGTTATTCCAAAGGTATAAATGCTCTTAGAAATGTTGTAAAACAAAAAGCAGTAACAAGTACTTATGCATATTACTTCTTCCCTTATGGCAAGTGATCAAGAAAATCAATGGTTTAATACATTCATAAAACTTTTTAAAAGGTGTTCAATGATCACATTCTACTTTTAGAGAACTGGCAAATCTTGGAAGCAGACTATATGTCCATCAACAGAAGAATGAATGAAGAAAATCTGTTACCTATAAAAAATGGAATACTACTTGGCTACAAAGAACGATTAATGAGTCGTTTGTTGAAAAATGGCTGCAACTTGGAAACTTAATGTTAAGTGAAATAAATCAGATGCATAAGCATAAATACCACATGGTTTCTCTCATATGAGTAAACTGAATTATGAGAGCAATATAAAAGACAGATAAAAGGAAATAGAAAGATAAAATTTTTGCAAATGTGGAGGGAACAAACAAGTGGAGAGTGGGTTAAGGAGGGAGTGGAGAGAGACATAGAAATGTGTTGTGAATGGAGTGTCTTTATAATGGGGGGTAAGGGAATGATGCCAAAGCTCCTGAAGAGTCAAGATTGAAAATCTGGGAATATTCATTCAAAGCACCTTCTTTGTGACTTCGTTCTCCACATGCATCATTCAAGTAGAAAGTCAAGGATCCTCTGTAAGAAAAGCGGAACCCTGCCAAGTCAGTTCAACTACATTTCCATGATTGACATTAGTCAGGAAGTAGTCAAGCTTGAAATTGAACTATTTCAGTGTCATACTGACCTCTAAAACTTGGCTACTTTCTCACCCTCACATTCCCTTTTTTTGAAAAGAAAGTGGAAAGTGTGAGCTTCAAAGACTCTGATGGAAATTAGGCTGTAATGGCTGTAAAATGGCGTTAACATAACCAAGGGCTGAAGATGAGGTTCAGTGGTAGAGCACTTGCCTAACCCAAGTGGGTTCAATTCTCACACCATGAACAAACAAACATAAGCATGGCCACTCCAGCATAGTTTGACACAAAAAGTCTGAATATAAAATTCCTGCACCCAAGGGTGTTAGGCACTTCTGAGCAGAGAGAATTGATGCTTACGAAGCCCTAGAAACTTTAGGTAAGCCTGTCTCTGACTGAGCATTAGATCCTGCATGAATTTACTTAATTCCTCCTTCAAGCAAATGAGGGATGACCCTCAGGGCTGGAAAGGTCTAATAAGCTGCCCAAATCCACATATTAGGAAGGGAAGGAGCTATGGTGACAACCTTTGTCCTTCAGACTCCACTGGGTTCTGTCTACAGATTTCATTTGTGAATGCTACAAACACAAAATAGAAAGTAAAGGGAGGTCCAGTTAACATTAGTATTGTCTCTAAAACTGAAAAGATTGGATGTTTTCTTTTATTTTTATTTTTTTCTGCCAAGGTTGTCTTATACTGTGTTATAAGTGATACAGGTAGACTCCATATCAGATCTTAAAAGCTGCAGAAATATGTAAATGACAAACTTTAAAAGGAAATTATACATAAAAAGTCATCTAGAGATTAAGAAGGTAATTATCTGAGGATTGGAGAAATTTTAATACTGGTGAGAAAATACAATCTCAATATTGATCAATATATTAATTATTCAGGGTGAAAATATAAAAAGTGTCTATCAGTGTATTAAATGTGTAATTCCACAGATTTGGTGAATAGCTAATTATTCACTTGGCTGTAGAAATGAGCAAGAAGAAAGGGGAATATATTAAAACTTTGGAGAGATGGGACTAGAGAAAAGAAAAATAAAGTGCCCCTTCACTCTTTGAAGTAGTGGGAGGTAAAATAATGCAATATGCTATCCTTAGAATGGATATTTCAAGTTGTTTTTATTGGAGCTTAGGAATGTTGAGACTTTCTTGTACACTGACTCACTCAGACGCGTCTCCACCTATACCGTAAACTCCAGACACAAGTTTTGAACAAAAATAAAGAAATATAGGCAGATTGTATTTATAAAGGCACCCCAGGAAGAATGTCCTATAGGTACAAGTGAAGAAAAATAATAACATGCTGGTATTAGAGGTTTATTGATACATGTGGAACTAACTAAAATCAAATCAACAAAAGTTTTTCTAATATAAATAAATTCCTTGACCAAATATGTAAGTAATAAATTCATGTTGCTCTTAAGAAATTTATCTACAGATCAATCAGAATGAATAATAGTTCATGAATCAGAAAGCCTATGAAGATACACATGTTTTGAGTTAGGAATTTGAACAACTGGAAAACTTTCAAAAATTGATATTTATTCCTTAATACCTTATCAAGTTTGAAAACTATATTGGAAAAGTTAGTCATTTACAGCACTTGCAATAAATTAAATGAATGTCATTATATCATTCTGTCACAAAGAAAGAAAAAGTTATGTTTTATTAGTGAAAAAAAGAAAATTTTTGTTGATTTTTCAAGTTTACCCTTGGCTAAGATCATCGGAAGGGATGATAAGTTGTTGCTACCCCTAATAAAAACAGAAATGCAAAAACAATGCATGGGATATGATAAAGGCTCAATAAATATTTACCAAATAATTAAGAAATAAATTGAGATTTTTAAGACCTACAAATATAGAAACAGTATGGTGCTTGCTTTGAAATGAAATGAGAACTCTTAGTAATGACGCCACACTTAGCTTTATGAACACACATTCTTGTACTACAAACTGGCTCAAGAGTGTTTTTTAAGTGGCTTTCCAGAGCCCGAGACACCAGGAGATTTTTGCAAAGAGGTCTCACATATAATTATGCTGAATGAAGATTGAAACATTCCAAGGAATCTATCAATGTCTTTCAATGTTTTATGAAGTTGTTATTGTAAATAAAATTTCAATTTATAATACATGTTATGATTGAAAAAAATGGCAATCACTACAAGATTCTTGAGACAAATCTGAAGAATCTCTTTAATGCAGCCACAACTTGATAGGGAATGAAATTATAATGCAGACAAGTAGGGGCTTAACCAGCGCAAATACTGAGACTTCATCTACATGCAAGGCTGGTAATCCCCGAGGATTTTAGGTAGGCAAAAGTATTCATTTCACTTAATCTTCAAAATTTATGTATTTTTGAACTTGAGTTCTGATGCTCTGAAGCCTGTAGTAGTAATTAGGCGTCACTGAGTTGAGTCTAAATATGAGATGTCCAGTCAAACTAAAGAACTATTCTTGAAAAAATGTTTCTGTCAGTAGTCAATACAATATCATCAAACACTTAGGGATGTATTTGTACATTCAGTAGGCTATGTGTGAATTAATGGGTCAAATCAAGAATGTGTGTGTGAGAGAGAGAGAGGCAGAGAGAGAGACACAGGGAGAATTTGCCTGTTAAATATTACATATTCTGACGCTATTAGAATAATTATGTGTGAATATATATTTTGTTTTGAATCTTGGTAAGCCTGTTAAAGAGTGATAATCATTTTTTCCCACAGATATCATAATTCTGATAACAGTCAGCTTTTAATGAAGCTAAGAAAATTAATCCACAGAATAGAGAAATCACTGTTGAACTAGTGTTTCAGAAATATAATCATATTTTCATTTTTATAGAAAATAAAACTACTTAGCATCATATGAATCCCACAAAATAGTAGGTGGAATGCTATGGAAAACATTATAGTATCTGTAATTTAAAACATATTGAATAGAAAGCACCTTGGACACCAAAAATTGGCAAAATTAGTTAAGGTTTAGCTTGGAAGAAGTACCAATAAGAGGAAAAGCACACCTTTAGAAGAGAAATGAGCTAAGTAACTGTAAATTTACTAAGCACATAAATTGTTCAAGTAGAAAAAAAAATCACTTACATTCTCTCAGTTGAGTTCTGTATTTTAAATAACAGGAAATCAAATTCTGTTTTAAAAGTTCCATTAATCTCAACAGCACAGTGAAATAATTATGAAATAAGACTTAGGCAGGTAATAGTGAGGTGCCCCAGATGAGCAGTGCTAAGAACTCACTTAATATTGGTTGACTGAATATTCAAATCCATGAATAAATGATCTGATTTCTTGTTTTGTTGAACATTGTTCTCTGAAAAATTAGCTACTGGTTATTATTGGTTGACTGAATATTCAAAGCCATGAATAAATTATCTGATTTCTTGTTTTGTTGAACATTATTCTCTGAAAGATTAGCTACCTTACAAGCATTTCTAAATTTAAACTGTGCTAATACATATTATTAAAGGAGTGTAATCAGGTTTACAGACATACCATGAATGGTTTACAAAGAAAAGTTTGTTACTTTATTAACAAATGCGTGATGGATTGAGAGGCTACTAGATGGACTGGGAAGCCAGGGATAGAGGGAAGGAGGACAGGAGAGTGAGTGGATGCAAGCAAAGCACGTTACGTGTGAGCATGGAAGTGTTGCAGTGAAACTCATCATTTTGTACAATGAACGTGTGCGAATAATTGTAATAAAAGCAACAATATTTAAGATTCATTTGCACATTCTAACTAGACTGACCATAAAATGCGTTATGCTGGAATGTGCAAAAATTTTCTATGCAAGATTTCTATATTGAAATATATTGAATAGTTTATGAGTGTGTAGAGCAAGTGAGATTTGGGAATGTGTGGACAATTAATGAAAACGAATGACTGTTTTAATTCAATTTCAAATATAAAATTTTAAGGGGATACTATATGATGAGGACCACTTTAGACACTGAAATTCTAAGCTATGATGAAATAAAAATTGCAATGAGATATTAAGAAAAATCAGTTACTCTGTAAAGAGTGTACTAAAAGTCTCTAAGAATTATCACCTTGAGTTTGGAAGATGTGAGAAAGAGATAAATTCACTTGCCTCTCTCAGTGCTACTATGGAGTTCAATAATTAAAGAAACTGTATTGTTATGGATTACAAACTGATGGTCAACTTTGCACCAGTTGAATTAATTCAGCTGGTGTTGAGTAAAGATGCTCCACTGAAGGAAGTTGCCAGCATAAATAGGGACATGGAGAAGAAGAGCCAGGCGTTGTGGGTTCTTCCAAGAGTTGCTGTTGGAGCCGCTGGTTCTCCTGGAGGTGCTTGTCATGCTGGCTTCTCCAATATGGATTCGGCCATTATCGTCGGAGGAGCTCGGGACCTCATTGGTGGGAGTGGCTGTGGTTCATGTTGCGGGAGCTCTGCTCCTCACATTGTGCACCGCTTCCCAGCTCCAGAGGGGAAACTGTGTGCTGGAGAAGCTGGTCACGCTGGGCTTCCTGACCTGTGCTCAACCGTTCTCCATCGTCGGAGGTGCGTGGGACCTCGTTGCTGTTGGGGATGGCTGTGGTGCTCTTCAGGGCAGCCCCGCTTCTTCTTTTGAGCGTGACTTCTCAGCTCCTATGTAGAACCCTCAACCCACTGCACAGCTCCTTCAGCCTGCTGGCATAGACTTTCTAGTTCCACCACTGACCTGTGACCTGCCCAGCACAGAACCGTAAATAAACTGGCGTGAGCCCTTATTGTGGGCTCTTAGATTCCCAGTTGGTACTGTGGGAGGCATTGTCATGCATTTGGGTCTCTAGTGGGACTCTTGCATGATATTGCTGTGGGATCCAGGCCCTCGGCTATCCTGGGTCTTAGTGTTGTGGACAGATTTTCCTGCACCGTCTTGTGTTTAAC
>RJWM01001401.1:0-55452 GCA_004363535.1 Dasyprocta punctata | reverse complement strand
CGTAGTTGTTCTCCATGTATCCCCTGACTACAACATGTATATATTAAAGCTTCATACACTGCTACTGATCCATAGGAAGGTTTTGAGTTTTATTATATTGTGGTAAGACTTTTCTAATATTTTAAAACAGAAAATAAAGCTGAAAGAACTTTCTGTCTTCTAACCAGCATCTAGATTCTATTCTAACTATTTTGTTTAATCTCATGTTTACTAAACTATTCATTAAGCACATTTACTAAAGTGGTTTTTAAAAATATATTTCAGAATAACTTAGAAACAACAACACAGTCTTCTTTAAATATTTAGTATTTATGTCATTGCATAAACGTTACCTTGCTGGTAGTATATTTTATTTTTTAAAAATGGAATGCATACATGTAATCCTCTTTGAGTTTAACTAAACCTTTTAAAGACAGAGAATGTTAACATCATCTCTCAACTTCCCTTTTCCCTTTTTTAATACATTCCTGCAGTTATACACAAAGAGACAATGACTCTCATTTTTTCCGGGGCAGAGATGTTTTACCTCTTCTGGAATATCATAAATAATGAATTATAGAATGTAACTTCTTTTGTATAAGGCACGATTCACATTAACGTCTTCAAGATTCATTCATGCTGTTGCTTGTATCAACATATCCTGTTTTATTTGCCAATAAATGTTATATTTCATGAATATGCTTTTTGTGTTTTTACCTTGCTTCCTTTGATGAATATCTGAGCTAATATATGTTGCAGTTAAACTGTCATGAAAATTCTTAATCATGTCTTTTTTTGAACATATGTTTCCATTCTCATAGCCCAATATACAGTTACTAATGTGGGTGTGTTCACATTTTTTCTTAAATTTTTGGTACAGTTTAGATTTTTATAATGATCACATTTATCATAGGGAAATTGTACCTGTATATGATATATTTTAGTTCCTCTTTTTTTCCATTCCCTTCCCCTCCCTTCAAACCCTCTTCCCCTCCTTATTTGCAAAGCTTTGTTTCCATTTTATACTTTTAAAATTGTGTCAGTGAGCATTATAAAATACTTTAACTTTGAATAGTATAATATAAAAATAGTATATTAGAAAGATCTGATTTGACACTCACTGATATTTGAATATCAGAAACTTGTAGTCTTATTCATGAAAGAGCTTTTTTCTATAAAATATTTCTGGTGAAAAGCATTTTTAAGTCCTAAAAATCTCACCTCTAGTACAAATAATAAGCCTCAATTTTGTAGCTACACTTTATAGCTCTGTTAGAAACTTACAGGATTTACTTAATATTTTTTGCTTCAGATACATTGCAGATGAACTTTTCCGATTTCCAATAAAAAAAGATGGAACCATCCATTGAACACACTTGGTTTTGCCAATGCCTTGTTCATGCTTTTTTAACTTCCTGCAGTTTTGATTTCCTAGTACAGGTATTTTTAGTCTGAGTACTTTCCTTGAAAGTGTAACAGAAAACGGCCTCCCAGCTAGTATACTTCGATTTCTTAGTTCCCCAGGTTCCTGTTCCTGTTCCAGTTCCAGTTACTTCTCTTAGAAACAGCTGGTCACTGTAACACACATAGCTGGTCACTATGATGCACATTGTATAAAACAATCCCCAATTGACAGGCCATTCTGCCTCTGTCCTTCCTGCTTGCTTATCCTGTATTAGCCATAGACCACCAGAGATCAGGGCCTGGCATTTTGGGAATGATCCTGATCCGTGCCTCCAAATTCTGGGTGTTGTTTCAGTGTTTCTGCTTGCTGTTGCAGTAGTAGTGTTTCTGTGCTATCTATATTACAGACAGGAAATTTCAGAAAATAGGTGTCGAAGTAAAGATTTCTTACAAAGACTGAAAGCTGTCAATTTAGGCTCATACCAGCTGCATCTGTTGACTAGAGTACCTCTGAAGCATGTGCTCTGTCTGGTTCCCAGAATTCTTCCAACAAGATTAAAACCAGGAATTAATAGTTTAAATCGCTTGAACAAGAATTCTTTTTTGGTTGCCTTTGTGTTTCTGTCTTAAATTCCTTCATCCTATAAGTATTTGTGTGAATCATCTTCAAAATAAACTGTTTGCATACTAACGCTTTCTCACAGTAATATTCTGGGAAAACCCACACTAAGACACAAATTTCTGTTTGAAGAGATGAAAATGAATCATTGTTAGTACTTTCCTTTCAAATATTCTTAATTCTGATTAATGTAATGCAGTGAGTTTAGTGAGAACACAGAATTTTGCCAGGTATGAAAAGAAAACAGTTGTTTTCTCTTTGCTACTATCTTATTAAACTCACCCTGTCGATTCTTTCTCTCTCTGGGTAAAACCTTAGGAAACTACAACATATTTTCTATATTCAAGTTAATGAACGGTCTCGTATTCATCTGATGTGCTTTCAGTTCTACAGTCTTTGATGCCCTGGAGAATGACTGCTCTCTACTCATATCTCTCTCTCTCTCTCTCTCTCTCTCTCTCTCTCTCTCTCTCTCTTTCTCTCTCCTCTCTTTCTGCCTCATACTCTATGACCTCCAGCTCCTAGAGATTGTTATAATCTGAAATAGTATGGCCTGAACTCTGTACCCCTTGAAGGCACAGTCGGTTCTCAGAAACCTACAGCCTTGCCCTTGCCGTATACCTTGTTCAGCAGTTCTGCCTGTAGCTGTAATGCTGCCCCAGCTGGCAGCAAACAGCCCTCCCTCTTTCCACTCTTGCTGTTTCCTTCTGCATGCAGCAGTTCATGCAGCCTCTTCCAGTCAGCAGCATTTTTCCTCAGGCAGGAAACCTTTGGTGTGAAGTCATTTTCAAAGCCAGTCAAGATCACATGGCTTCTAGAGTTCCATGAGACTTTTGGAAATGCTCCCATGCCTTTGACCTGTGGGAGACAAAAACAGAATATGTTTCCATTGACACAGTATAGACGCAACTCCAGAGGGTCAAATTCTCCAAAATTCTCCCTTCACTCCCTTGCTCTAGGACTCTATTTTCTGAAGGTAAGCAAAGGCAGTCTGTGAGGGAATTGCTCATAGCTTCCCTGCTTGGCTTGAAGTACATAAAGAAAAGGAAAATCAAGTAACTCTAACCATAGCAATCCATCCTTTCTAAATGCTCTTGCTACTTCGTTTTATGTTGGCTACAGGAGCATCATGGACAAATTTTATCCATTCTTCTTTTGGGTTACTCTTTAGTAGGTTCTGCTTTACTGATCTGATATCTTACTTTGAAATTACTGGGTATTTGACATCCTGGCTTTTCATTTCTGAAGGTTCACTTGAAATTCTAAGATAGTAGAAGAAGTCCCACTTTAATATTCTGCTGTAACCATATATTAAAATACAAATAAAGGAACATTGGTTTGTTAGATTTTACTACATTCTAATCTCTGTGGTACATCTGTGTGTGTGTGTGTGTGTGTGTGTGTGTGTGTGTAGTACTAGGACTGAGCCCAGGACCCTGTGAGAACATGTGATCTCACTGTTACTTGGCTTTGTGATCTTTCTGGCTCAATCTCTCAAACTCCTTTGACTATAGGTATGCAATAACATGCCTGGCTTGTGCTACATTTTGATTGCTATGGTTTCAATATGGTTTGAGTACATCCATCAAAATTTCTCAAGCTAGAAGTTTGGTCCCCAGAGTGATGTAGAAGCTTTAGGGCCCAGTGGAAGACAATTAAATCATGGGGTAGGGCAACCTTCTACCTGGATTGATGCTGGTCTCACTGGGTGAGTCAGTTCTTAGGAGAGTAGGTTGTTACCAGGTACACAAACCCCATATGATTGGCCCCTTTAAAACCTAGTCTGTTCCTCTTGTGCATCACTGTTTTGTTGCTGTATGCACAGAGGTGTTTTACTGGGACATTGGATACAATGCTCTTAGACCTCCATAACTGTGAATTAAACAAAGCTCTTTTCTTTGTAAAAATATCCAACTGCATATACTTTGCTACAGAAGTACAAAATGTATTAACACATTGATCATCCAATTTCTGGTTAGACTATCCTTATTTGACACATCAACTAATAACTTTTCACCAGTGATACAAGTTAAGAATATAGTGTACATGTATTTTCCATGAAATAAATTTCTAGGTACTCAATCAAACTAATAAAAATAATATTCAAGCCTGTTTTTTAAAATACCTATTTGTAGATTTTTTTTACTTTTAAAAATATCTTACTGGAAAATGTAGCATGAATCTAAAATTTTAAAAATTTGTATTGTATGTTATGGAATATAAATTTACATTGCTCAAGTTAAATTTAAAAATTCATGATCAAATGATTTCATCTACTTTTCATTACTTTTCTGTATTTTTCATTTTTTAAAGTGAGCACATGTTAAGTATACATGCAATTTATTTTAGTTATAAAATTTACCATGTCAAGGTGTGGTAGCTGTGTTTTAAAAGATCTTTATGGAGCTGATGTTTCTACAGCCAGGCATGCATTAGCAAATTACTAATGCCTATTAATTGATTTGGCAGTTTTTTGGCAATTATTCTAATAAATGGCCAAAAGTTGTGGTTTGTATTACTTTTACTTCACTATGGCTTTTCAAACAATAAAGCATCTGTAAAGATGCCCATATATATTTTCAAAATGAAACATTGATCTCAGCTGTGGTTTGGAAGAAACTGAATCCACAAGCATGGTGTTTATGAACTGATATTAAGAATAATGATTTTTGTAGAAACTCATAAACCAAGGATACAGTAATTGTCTCTTTCTCATCTCAAGTTGTAAAGTGGAGCTTTTCTTAAACCAGAGGCTGTTTAGAACATTCATTTCACTGAAACTCAAAAGTAATTATTTGCCTATGTGGGTAGTACTTTTCAATAAATAAACATAGTCTTCAGAAATTTACAGAATTAGAGATGACACTTGATAGTATAATTTTCCCTTTCCTCTTAAATTGAGACATCATTGAGATGTTAATAAAAACTCATTTACTTATAACTGCCTATTTTCAGCAATATAAGAATCAATGTATTTTAATGTAACAAAGAGTAATAGTTTCCTCTTAGTTTTACAAATTAAATGGTCCTTCAAATAATCTGCACTTGGATGTTATTTTTATCAATAAAAGTTAACAGATAGGTTCTAGATAGTAAAAAACACATATTTTCTGTCGAAGACTTTTTTCCTATTCAGAAATGAAGTTTCCTTTGCTCAAAGTCAGACAGTGAACTAAACCTGGATTCTAAGAATTACAGTTGTTATGGATTAAAAACTGGTGGTCAATTTAGCACCAGCTGAATTAATTCAGTTGGTGTTGAGTAAAGATGCTCCACCTGAAGAAAGTTGCCAGTATAAATAGAGACGTGGAGACGAAGAGCTAGGCGTTGTGGGTTTTTTCAAGAGTTGCTGTTTCAAGCCAATGGTTCTCCTGGAGGTGCTTGTCATGCTGGCTTCCCCAATACGGATCCAACCATTATCATTGGAGGAGCTCGGGACCTCATTGGTGAGAGTGGCTGTGGTTCATGTTGCAGGAGCTCTGCTCCTCACATTGTGCATCGCTTCCTGGCTCCGGAGGGGAGGCTGTGTGCTGGAGAAGCTGGTCACGCTGGGCTTCCTGGCCTGTGCTCAACTGTTCTCATCAGAGGAGGAGTGCAGGACCTCGTTGCTGCTGAGGATGGCTGTGGTGCTTTTCAGGACAGCCCCGCTTCTTATTTTGTGTGTGACCTCTTGGCTCCCGTGTAGAACCCTCAACCCACTGCACAACTTCTTCACCCTGCTGGCATAGACTTTCTAGTTCCACCACTGACCTTTGGCTGTCCCAGCACAGAACCATAAATACACTGGTTTGAGTCCTTATTGTGGGCTCTTAGATTCCCAGTTGGAACTGTGGGAGGCATTGTCATGCATTTTGGGTCTCTAGTGGGACTCTTCCAAGACATTGCTGTGGGATCCAGGCCCTCGGCTAAATATCCTGGGTCTTAGTGTTTTGGACAGATTTTCCTGCACTTCTTCGTGTATAACTCTGGGTGACTATTATAAAACAGTATTACAAACTCTGTGTCCTATATGCAGTTGTTCTCTCTGTAACCCCTGACTACAACAGTGTTTTATTTTTCACTAGATCATAAGGACTAGTAATGTTCTGCAATTAGAAATCACCTGAAAATTTGATTGATGAATGAGCCATAAAAAATACATCTGACAATTCTTAAACAATTGTATCATTGGCTTTGCGTAGTTTCAACAGCAATTTTTTCCAGCAAATAACTTACAAAAATAGAGGAAGCAAGCCAGATCATTATTATCTCACACATAAACTATGTGCTAACATTCATAGGATTATGTAGAATGAGGAGGAAGAAAAAAATTAAAAACCAATAAGATTGGAAGGAAGCTACATAATGACAGGTGGTTCACTTGTTAATAGGCTTAAGCAAAGTAGCAAGAAAGAAGATAGAGTTAGGTTAGGCAATTAAATAAGTAAATAAATTGACAGCCAAGATTCTGTTATGGTGTGTATCTAAAATTTCTTCAGAGAAGTGTAATGCATTAGGAAGGTGATCTTATCATGAGGTGGGTGCTGTACTCACCAATGAATTCACTGACTGATGACTCAGTAGATAAATATGCTATTAGGAGGTGAGGCTGATTGGAGGTGGGTCATAGTGGGCATAACCTGAAAAGGTATATTCTTGTCTCTTACTCTTCCTCTCTTGCTCTGGTTCCTGGCTGCAAGTGAATGAGCAGCTGTCCTCTGTCTGGATCTTCCACCCTCATGTTTGAGTCTTAGAGCCAGTTAACCATTGACTACATCCTATGAAACATGAGGTTTAATAAAACTCTTCACCTTTAAATAGGCATGAAAGGGACTAATACAGAAAACTCATACTAGAGAAGTAGGGTTGTAGTTATGACTGTACCTGAATATGTGGATTAGAAGTATTTGCAACTGCTTTTTGAGAGAAGATTGGAAAGGTTTAAAAATGTCAGACTAGAGACGTCTTAGAATGGTGTAAGTTAAGCTTGATTGGTGATTCTGATTAAAGCTGAGATCAGAATGCTGAATGGGAATGTGAGCCGTAAAGGCCAAGAGGGTTCAGTTGGGTGTAAATACTCCACTGACAGTAGAGTGGAGGCATATATACTACATTTTGACAAAAAAAAATTATCTACCATTTGCCCATGTCATATGACTTTGCAAAAAATGAAATTAAAACCATTGAATTGATTAATCTGGCAGAGAAAATTTCAAAGCAGTTGAATATTCAGGCTGTGACATGGCATCTGCTAGCTGCTTTCAGCCAGACTCACAGTGAGAATCAAGACAAATGTTTCTCCTGTACCATTATATGCTGGCAGTATTTGATTTTCTTTTGGATGTTTGCTCTGAGGGAATTTGGTCTTGTTTTGATTCCATTTCTTTCAATCTCCCTATTCTTCCCTCTTGGAAGGAGAATGGTTCTCCTGTACCATTATATGCTGGAAGTATTTGATTTTCTTCTGGATTTTTGCAGGGACTTACAGATAAGAGTCTGTCTTGAGTCTCAGAGGAGACTTTTGGACTCAGATTTTTCAGCAATGCTGAATCTTTTATGATTTTGACAACTCTTAGAGAGGGACAAGATGCATTTTCCATGATGATATGGATATGTCTTTTTGAACCATGGGTTGACTGTTATAGTTTAGATTTAAAATGTCTCCCCAAATGTCCCATTTGTGCAGAAAATGGATGATGAGGGCACAATACTCATCAATGGATTCATTCAGTGATGAATTTAGTAGCTAGCTGCATTTTTGGGAGATGGGGCGGCTTAAGGTGGGTCACTGGGAGTGTGATCTGGAAGGATATAATCTTGTCTTTGACTGTTCTTCTGTTTCTCTTTTCTTCCTGTCTGCCATGAAATAGCAGCTATCCTCTGTCATGTCTTTCCACTCTGATATTTCTGCCTTGGAGTCAGTTGATGATGGAGAAATTCCTCTGAAAACCATAAGACAAAAGAAACATTTCTTTATTTAGATTGTGGGTATTGGGCATATTGTCTCAGTGACAGAAAAGTGACAAATACAGGTCCTTGCAAATGTTTGAAACATTTTTTTAAGGAAATTTGGGTTTTCTTTGGAGGTGTCACGTATTTATAGCAGGCTTCCAAAGGCTCAAGAAATGTATAGGCTACATATTAAGTGCTAATTGATACTGTAGTTTTCTTTTCTATCAGAAAGCATAGACAAATACCAGGAACATCCAAGATCATTATGGTATCTCATTTAATTAAAATTTTATTTATATTATAAAGGTGATAGTCAAATAATTTTGTGTGCCTACTCAACTTCATATGACCTGAGATATACATTTATAGTTAATTATCATCACACTGACTATATTGGGTAATACTATGTACCCCCAAGTCCCCATATACTTTTGATGGGGCTGAGTCTGGCACATGTTATTAGTTTGTTGTCTGCCACTGGGATTGGTGATGTGAGTGCTGTACCTGCCCAGGGGTGGAGCCAACATACAATGTAAGGGAAGGTGAGTCTTCCTCTTGCGCTTCTGCCTTCCCTCTCTCTTGCCAGTGTGCCTTGCTGCTTTCAGCTGCCATGAACGGCAGCCCCGGCATGCTATGCTGCCTTGGAGCCAACTAAGTAAGGACTGAAACTCCCGAGAAACTGTAAGAATAAACCTTTCCTTCCCTACTTTTGAGCATCAGGTATTTTGTCTCGGCAACAAGTGAAAAGTAACTAAGACACTGACAAATAAAATACACTTTATTTGGTATTAGTTTGTATAAGACTATGTATTCACCTTCTATTTGGTGCCATATGAGATTATTATACACTTAATGTATGAAACACATACCCATGAAGAAATTTACTATCCTATCATACTGGAGGTCAGAAGTTCAGTAGAGTTCTTACCAGGTTAAACTCAAGTTTCTGGTCTGACTGGGCTCCATTCTGGAGACTGAAACAAAATTGCTACCTTAGTTTATCCACCTTCAACAGGCTGGTTTCATTTCTCTACTCATAACATTTCCTCTCTCTTCAGATCCAATAGCCATGGGCAGAATCCTCATTTCATTTTTTTCTGAACTACTCTTCTGCCCCCTTCATCTTAAACCTTTAAGATACGGTGACCAAAGATCTAGTTACAAAGACAGGAACTTTGAAACTGCTGGAAGATAACAAGGAAAACAATTGAAGCCATATGCACAGCAAGGACTTTCTGAACAGAATTATAATCACACAGAAAATAGTATCGAGAATCACCAAATGGGATTATATCAAAGTAAATACTTCTGCACGGCAAAAGAAACAGTCATCAAAGTAAAAAAAAAAAAATCAACAAAATTTAAACAAAAAATTGCTCATTATAGTTCTGATAGAAAACTCATATTTAGAATATATAAAGAATTCAAAAAATTAGCCCTACAAAAACAAATGAGCCAATTGAAAATGGGCTAATCAATGAACAAACATGTCTCAAAAGAAGTACAAATGGCAAATAAGTACATGAAAACATGTTCATCATCTTTAGCATTAGGGAAATGTCAATCAAAGCAAATGTGAAACTCAGTCTGACCCCAGTAGATGACTATAAACAGAGAACAGAAAAAGAAACAAATCCCAGCGAGTATATGAGGAAAAAGGAACCCTTGTACATTGCAGTAGTGGATATAAACTAATGCCACCACAAGGGAAGTCACTATGGCAATAAGCTAAAAATAGATATTCCATTTGACCCAGGTACACTGCTCCTGGACATATTCTCAAAAGAATAAAAAATGACACACAAGAGTGATGCATGCATACCTATGTTTACAGCAGTTTAATTCACAATAGGTGAGCTTGACAAACTGTAAATGTCTCTCAACAGATGAATGGATATATATATATATATATATATATATATATATATATATATATTCAACCATAAAAAATTGAATCATGTCATTTGCAGAAAAACAAAGGGCACTTGAGACCATAATGTTAAGTAAAATAAGAAATAGAAAGTTCAATATCATGCTGTTTCTCTTATATGAAGTCTCAAAATATAAAAAACTAAACAAGTAAAATAAAAGAGATGTGGCAGAAAAATAAAGAAAGCAAACTTTTCAAAGATAGATAAGAGGTCACAGGATTAAGGAGGTAGGAAAGGGGGTGAGTAAAAGAACCGATAATTATCAAGATATGTTAAACTCATGAACCGATTGCCCAAAATGAGCACAGCTGTTACGTATTAGAAACATACACTTATTAAAAAAATAATGTGATAAGATTGTGGTCACCTGGATAATCCATGATAATGCATCCATCTTAAAATCATCAGGTTAGAATTTTAATTGTATGTACAATCTTAATTCATTTTTGTCTTTTAAATTTATATATTTACAGCTTCTGGAGGTTACAATGTGAATAACCTTGGGGAATCATTTTTCTTCCTACTAATTTTCCTGTTTATTGATTTGATTTAATGGTAAGAAACAGAAATTCAAGTTAACATTGTTTTTAATACAATACAAATTTACTTTATTATCACATAAATGCTTTAATGGAATGAATATTGCATTTGTATTATAGATATTAGAACTAATGATAATGTTAAGGAATCTCTTAGACTAAATATAGTAATAAAAGTTGACTTTATTTCAGTTCTTTAGTATCATCAAATCTTTCTAAAGTAGGTTGATTGTGTGTGATTTTTCATTACAAGTCATTTTTATTTAGAGAAAATCAAACATCAAAAACTCATTTTTAAAGAGATTTATAGAAACAAGAAAATACTACTTTTAATCATTTTGCGTTATATCACATAACAACTTGCAGTGATATCCACTAACAAAAATGCATTTATTTAGAGATTTTTTTAAAATGCAAAGAGGTTTCTAGGATATTTGAAATGGTTTAGCATAAAGAGAAGCTCCATGAGCCCTTTAATTGGCAGAAATAATGAACTAATTCTTAGGAGAAGATATTTAATAGGGATAATATGATTTAAAAAATAAAGAGATAGTCTAAGGATATAGTGTTGTAGTAGAAATATCTACTTAACTTTCTTAAACTGACAGTGGACACAGGATGTGTTAACAATGTCATAGCCAGATGCTAATCTACATGCTAATTTTAATTAGTAACATTATGTAGAAAATATTTTTTAAGAATTGTGATAAGTGTTTCACTTTGACTTGTAAATTCCACAAGCGAATTTGTGGTGCAGTTAGGACCCTGCCACCAGACGGGCATGTCTGAGCAGAACCACTTCAGTAAACTGAAGAGTGAAAAGAACAACACTGTGCCAGTTTCAGAAGCAGTAAGTTGGGGTCTGCTGTAGATAAACACATAGGGAATGTGTTGGCTGTCTTAAAATACCCAAACAGTATCAAGTTAGGGGACATTTAGACCTAGTTCATTTAATAACAGGAGAGAGTTTTCAGAACAGAGAAGGTTTGAGTTCAAGTCAGTATCTCTCTAATAACTATAGCTTTTTGGAAGGTAGAGTAGACTACAGTAGTGGAAAGTAAATGATTCATTATGACATTGTACCTTTACAGACTAAGATTTATTTTCTAAGAAGAGTTTTAGAGAGAATTTAAGTTCTTGGTCTCCAGTTCAGCTACTAGGTAAAGCATGAAGGGTGCACTTTTATATGTCACCACTTTTCTTTGATTTTTGATATTCCAGAATTCCAAATTTTTTAACTTTTAGTCATATTCTGTGAGGTATACAATATATTTTATCAAATAAAACTTAGAATTTGTTTTACTACTACTGATGGGAGGTTACATAATGAAGAATAAATATAGCATCAAACTCAGGACTTCAAGTGAAGTTGAACAGAATAGTAACAAGTGTCATCCTCACAGTTCTCTGTAGGTCATCTGCCTTATTGGAAAAGACAGTTCCTATAACTGAGAGCTGACAATTTGGATTAGATATAAGATTGGCAAAATTTATAGGAGAGAGGACTCTTGAAAATAAATAATACATTTTGTGGTAAGTGACATAGGGGTTTCAGTCTATATAGTTACCATAGGTCCGGTCATAAAAAATCAGTTTATGTTAGATCACTATTCTCACCAAGAAACAAAAGCCAGAAGGCATGCATTGATAGTACCATTGTCTGCCAAGTAACAATGTGACTGAAAGTGGTGAAAAGAAAGGAAATACACTATGATGAATCCCAAATTGTCCAACACATTGCCCAACCTGAATTGCATTCAGGTATTTTCAGCCAAGCAATAAATTCAAGCTCTGTGCTTTCCACAATCTCATAAAACTGAGAACACAAAAAGTGAATCTTAGGGTTACCAAGCCAGCCATCACATTAAAAGACAGGATCCAAAAGAAAATAATCTGTAGAAAAGTGAGTCTGTCTGTTCCTAATGTGCACAAGAATGTAAGTGGAAATTGACTTATAAGAGTCTAAAAATTAATCAGGGACTGCAGGAGTCCCACATTTATAAGGCGATTAAAATCAGAATTCAGTGCTTTCCAAAGAAAATAGGCCCTAGTAATCAAACCTAGACTTTCAATTTGTACTGTAAGGGCCACTTCCAATGAGGAAGGACAAACTAATATAGAAATTTCATTAAAAGAGACAGAAAAATAAGGACAATGATGCTGAAACACAGCCTTTAACCAGCCAAAGCCTGACTGGATTAAGGTAATTTGCCACAAATTTAACTGATTTCTGGCAGATATCTAGATTTCCTCTAAAGGAAATTTTCATGATCCAAAGAGTAAGCAGTACTTTACAGGCAATGTCAATAATTTTATATTAAAATATACAAGTTATTCTAAAAGATGAGAAGAAATGGCTGACAACTAGATGGGGTGGGGCAAAATAGAAAATAGAATAAAATCTACTGACCGTGTAGATATTGAGGATATTAGACAATGAGCTAAATTGATGTCATGTATTAATCATGGCAATGATAAAGTTATAGGAAAAGTAAGACTGATATACTTTAAACGTAGATTAAAATGTAGAAAGCGTACCTGAAGTTGGATTTTATAAATAAATGCTAAATTGAAATGTTAAAACTAAAATATTATATGTGATATTCTATTGATTAAAAAGTGAGTGAACAGGCTTAGTAGAATTTTAAATAGATCTTTTTTAAAATCCATGTTTAACTGGAAAGAGTAAAAATAAAATTGCAATTACCGAAATGTGCTTCAGAGTTGAATGAAATGTGAGAAGTTTTGCTTGTCTTTTTTCATTATATGCATAATTTAAATTCAAAAAAACATAAACAATACTTGAAAATACAGTGACCAAGACATTTGCAAAATCATGAAAAACACTAAAGGCACAGATTAAACCAAATCTTCCTAGAAATTAATATGTAGCTATGTCATAAAAAGCTTTTAAAATACAAATTGAAAGAGAAAAAAATGAAAAACAAAAAAGGATGGGGAAGCAAAAGAAAGATGCATTACCTCAAGAAGCAAAACTGACAGTTGAATTTTAAACCAAAGGAATTGCGGCTCAAAGAAAATAGAATAACATCTTCAAAGATTAAAAAAGCTAATCCAATGGAAATATATTCACAATAAAAACTAAATAAATATGATCAAAATATGTTGTATCGATGTGTGAAAATGTCACGGTGAGTCATAATTCTGTGTCATAAGCAATAAAGATTATTTTTCAAGGAAATAAAAACTAGCCTAATTCAGCACTTCCAACATATTTTAAATGTGTGAGATATAGCTAAAGGAGAGTTTGAGGAAAATTTATGTATTAAATGCACATGTTGGAAAATAGGGGAATAAAAAAATCAAATACCTAAATACATACACTAAAATATTTTAAACTCACAGAAAATTCAATACAAAAATAATAAAAATGAGAAAAATTCTAACTCTTACTAATTTTGAGCTGTGTGGAAGTTTGTGCAAAATCTAAGCATATTCCTCCCTGTTGATAACATCTTTACTTAACACTCTGAAAGCTGAATAGAAAATTCTAGTAACTTTTAAATCATGAACAAAGCCGATCTTTTCTGAAGACAAATGGGGCATCGTTAAATGGGGAATCATAGTTAGAATACTAACTAAAACAAAACATGACTTAATTATTATTAGGTATCAGAAAACTTATCTGGAAAGAGCCAGATAGTAAATAGTTTAGGCTTTGCAGGTTATCTAGTTTTCTCACAACTATTCAAGTATGCTAGTACAAAAGCTGATGTAAGGATTGTGACTGTTAAGTGTAACTGTGTCACCATAACTGGGTTGGGAGTCACAAGGGCATTCCTAAAGCACATTGAAGGGGTGTCTGTTAAGTTTGACTTTGGGTACTATATATTGTCCCTGGTCCCTCTTCTCTAGCTCAATTGCCCTGCTTGCCTTCCTGCTGCCTTGAACTGGGCATCCTACCTCTGTCACACATACTTCACCATGACATTTCTGTCTCAGAGACAGCCAAGCAAGGACTGAATCCTAGGGAATAGTGAGCCAAATGAAACCTCTCTTCTAATTTGTAGGTGTTAGATATTGTGTCCTAGGGACAGGAAAGTTGGTTAATACAGAAAATTGGTATCAGAAAAGTGAGGTTGTTGTTGTGGCTATACCAGACCATATGGTTCAGAAGCCTCTGAAACTGACTTTTGGGCGGCATTAAGAAAGATTTAGAGATGCAGGCTAGAGAAGCCTCAGCATGTGGGAGGTAAAAAGACCAGAATGCAGTCAGTGAAAGTCAGCCTCAGGACGCTTTGGCTGGGGAAAAGGACTCCAGGAGGTTTTGTTCTTTTCTTTTCTTTTTTTTTTTTTTAAATCGAATTCTTTTCTATTCCCCTGTTCCTCCCTTTTAGAATGGGATCATTTACTCTGTGCCATCGTGCCTTGGGATTATGTAAATTTTTTTGTTTTGTTTTGCTTTGCTTTGGTTTTTGAGACTTTGGAGAAGGCATATTGCATTTCTTGTTGAATACAAGATACTTGTATCATGTTAGGTGGCTTTGTTAAATTATTTTTGTTTTTATTTGGAGGTTAACCATGGTTTAAGGAGATGTTTTTAGGTGTCAGGAGATGAGAGTTGCTTATGAAATTAGCAAAGCACACATCTGGGTAGATCTGAGTTTCTCATACAGGTGTGAATTTGGACACAAATATAAGATCCTTCACCCCTTCCTCTCTAATGCTGTTCGCCTACTTTGCTCTCTGGCCACTACGAATTGGGAATCTTTGCTCCACCACACACCTGCACTATGATGTTTCTTTCTCAGTGTCAGCTACCATGGTTTGCATCCCCTGGAAATATGAGACAAATTATACCTTTACACCTTCAAGTTGTGGGAGTCAGCAACAGGGAACGTGACTAATACTGCAGTCATAAATTTAAAAACGTGGTCCTGGCCACTTTCTAATAAAATTTTATTTATAAAGATGAGTATCTAATTAAATTTGGCTAGTAGTCCATAGTTAACAAATTCCTTCAGCTAAGTTATTTCTAAAATTCCAACGTTCATTTATTTTAAAACAGTGATTCTTTGTATAACAAGGGCAATTGAATGCACTATCAGGCATCATTACAATTTTTTAGAAATGATCATTTATTTCCAAATATTAGATTTTTTAAAAAGACACAAACAACTGAGATATTGAAATATAGCAAAGCCTATATGTAGCTCAAATTAAGAAAACTGGTTTTTAAAAACTGGTTAAGACCAGACTTCAATGAAGTAAAAAATTTCTTCAAGATACACATCCACTCATTAATTCATTCATCCATTTACCCATCTTTTCAAATATTGTTCAGTACTTATGTTAAGGGAAACTCTATTAGGAGATAAGCATAATGCATTAAATACATAGCATCAAAGACGCAGAGCTCAATGTATTGTATTTTTGGAATTACTAACACCAAGTAATTAAAGACAGACTCAATTAGTTCTTCCCTTAATAAATAGAAATGCTGTGAGAGGAGAAGATGGGAGAGCATTTGTAGAAGGTATGAGTGAAGTGGTTTGGATGTGTTAAGAAGATATCTCTGACCAAGTGATGCTTAAGCCATGATATTAAGAAAAATTCAGAGTTGGCCAGGTAAGGAAGTCTGAGGGTAAAGAAGGGTAAGGGTGTGTATTATTGCAAGATTGAACTCATTGTTTAATTTGTATGATTAAATTTCACATTTGTATTCAATTATGAAATGAAGATACCATTGTTACTTTGGGGCAGCCTAATAAATATTTACTTACTGTGACCTCTGGGTTAGTATTTCAGATACTTTTCAAAAGAAATGTGGCTTTTGCAATCTCCTTTTGTGAGCTCTCCTGCACTCTTGGTCAAAATTTTGCCTCAATTCATTTTTTGTCTTCATCTATCCATCAAATATAATTAGTTCATGGAGGCTAATTCAAAGAAACAAGCACCTTTAGTCAGTATAAAGTTTGTATTTAGGGATGGAAATTTGTCTGAAGAAAGTAACAGAGACAGGGAGAGAGTGACAGAGAGAGAGGGAGAGAGAGAGAGAGAGAGAGAGAGAGAGAGACAGAAAAGGAAGGAGCTAGAGAAGGAGGAAGAGAATGAGAGGGGTAAGGAGAAAACAGGGAGAGAGGGGAAAACAGCCTTCATGTAGCAAAATCCTGACAAGTGACTAATAGCAAAAAATTTCTCACGTTTGTTTCTGAAGAACTTTATACTTAATATGCTACCCAAAAGACTTTTAGGTGACTGTTTTGTGAGCAAATATCATATCTGTAAGAAGAAAGACTATAGACTCTCCAAACTGTACTGCCTTGATCTCAGTAAAATACACTCTCCATTTTATTTTATTTTTATTTTTTTTTACTTTATGGAAAAAGTAAAATAAAATTTCATAACAAGATGATAGGAGAATAATAATACTTAATACACTGGATATTATTATCTTTAAAGTAGTTACTCAGAGTACAAGATATGGGCATAAAATTTTCTCCAACTGATACTAGCTCAAACTTTTCTATGAACTAAAAGACTCTAATATTATAACTAACTTGCATTTTCTCTCTTTTCCTTTTTTTCCTTTTCCCTTTCTCCATCTTTGTTCCTTTCTCTTTTAACAATTTCTTACCATTTTACAATATCTATTGTACACTTTAGACATTTCTTATCTCTTAATTTCTCACACCAAGGGGACAATATGATTTTTACACATGTGAGTCTGATTTATTTCACTGAATATGGTCTTAAGTTGCATCCATTTACCTACAAAAGTAAGTTTTGTTCATACTATCATGGATAAATTTTCTTTCACAAAACTAGACTTCCCTGACAACAACATATATTTCTTTCTGTTACAATATTTAATATCCTGCATGTTGTGGGTGATATACCACATATTTACAAGACTTGGGTCAAGAGAATTGATACAACCTAGTCTTGCTTCATAATGCCATCTGACACTTTCACTCGAGAGCAATGCCTCCATTTCAGCAGACCGTGTCACATCAAAGGGCAAATATATTCATACAGCTGTCATCTCTTTCATCACACAGCTTTATGGCTGTGTCAGTCATGGAGGCCCAGTGTTCTGAGACCCCAGATTCAGTATCTACTCTCCTGGAAGAAGTCTCTTAGAGGACAGACTTCACTCTCTCACGACCAGTAGACTATACTCTAATGTATCAGGGGACTGTTTACCAATATTAGTGCACCACAGGGAAAAATAATTAATAGATTTCCTAAAATAATTATCCCAGATTTTGATACCATTATCATGAAACATTCATTCAAGAACTGTGCATTTGTATTGGTCCGTACATGGAGATAACTATTTAAATTTTTAAAAGTAATTTATTTCTCTTTAAAGGTCATGCAGGCAGCAGTAAGCACTGTTAGAAATTCGACTCCTATTTATATAGGAGACATCAGCTCAATGGTCATTTACATAGAGATACTTTCCTTACTTTATAAGCAAATGTGAATCTCCCTTTTAAAATTTCTCATGGCTTAATATTATCCTCCATTTCCGAGTATTTACTATGTTGGAATCTTAAGCTTTTTTTTTAAATATCGGTCTTCTGCAAAACGCCACGTGTGACATAATATGGGCAGAATGCATCCCCTGTCTGTCAATGTCTGCAGTAGTGCCTGATGAATGCAAAACTATTTACTGAAAGAATAAGTCAGTGAATGTTATAAAAACCAGGAAAGCAACAGGAGACAAAAAGCATACAGCCAGAGGAGATAGCTTTCAAAGTGTATCATTTTGAAAATTTCAGTCAAAATCCTCTTCACAAAAATGTGTAGCTACTATTATCTGGCTAAAGAACCCCAACTCAAAATATTAAAAACATAAGTAATTTTCTGGTAAAATAAAATAATCTATTAGCAAAGATAATACATTATTTGACCAACATTACAGTTGGGTTAACTCGAATCTAGACATCTCTAGATCTGTCAATAAATCCGAAAATTTCCCATATACCCTTTCTTCAGACTAATCATTAGGGCATAGTAATATTGAGTCAGCGAGTGAGGCACAAAAGGAAAAAAAAGGAGAATTTGGAAGCAGAATAGCACTAGTAATGGGTGCACAAACCTCCCTGTAATGTGTATTTATGTGAATTAAAATATGTTCTGCAATGTAATGTCTCTGGGCACTTCTGTTTGCCTCTCTGTAAAGTGGGAATATTAGTGTTTCCTGCAATATTAAGCAATGAAGAGGATTATTGTAAGGCAGATAAAACAGTGGCAGCATGTTGGGAGTTTGGCTCAGTGGCTTAAGGGCCTGCCTGACAGGCACAAGGTTGTGAGTTCGATCCCCGTTGCATTAAAAAAAAAAAAATCGTAAAACACTGGCAGCAATACCACCTGCGGTGCTCAGCTTTAACCTTTACTTTTCCACCATTCCTGTCCCCAAGGTACACTGTGAACCCAGGGGCACAGTGTTTCTCTTTTTTCAGAGCTGTACCCTTTAGAATTTGACAACTGTACGAAAAATTAGAAAGTTGTGATCCAAAAATTGAGGAAATAGTACAGGGTACTTTTCACCTTTTTTTTTTTTTTTTTTTTGCGGCACCAGAGCTTGAACTCACAACCTCGCGCTTGTCAGACACTCGCTTAAGCCACTGAGCCAAACTCCCGGCCCCAGTTTTTAGAGGTAGGGTCACACTGTGTAGTTCAGGCTGGCCTTGCGCTTGCGTTGTAGCCCAAGCCAGCCTCAAACTCAAAACGCTCCTCCTACCTCAGCCTCCCGAGTGCTGGGATTAAAGGCGTGTGCCACCACGCCCGGCTACTTTTCACATTAATCACTGAATTTTAATCACTTTCATTCTCTGTGGTAAACATTAAAAAAGTAAACATTAAAAAGTTAGGATGGATAGAACCAAGAAAGTCATAATAATTAAAATATTTCTTACTACAACTTACTGGTCTATGTTACAAAAATTCTAAATGTATTTTATATTTGTAATTTATTGCTGATAAGAAAATAATGGACAAGAAAATGAATGACATAAATTATATGCCATATCTGTCTCATTACCTCTAATTGGGTCAGAATGGCCACCAGGTGGCACTAAAATTTCAAATTATAATGCAAATTAGGTTAAAAAATAATTTCTCTAAATATTTATAATCTCTTAAACTTTCTTTAACTGCAAAATTTCTTTCTTCGTATCTGTCTAAATACTTAGAGATCCTACAAGGTGAAGTTGAGTTTTCACTGCACAATCAAAATAATATTTACCATTTTAATTACAGATTTAATAATGTATGCATACATGTTGGTTTTAAAGCAATACAAGTAACAATTATTTTATTTTTATTCTGTGATAAAATATTTAAAGGAAAGGCTTGTTTCAAAATATTACAAAAATATCCTAACATCAGTCCTGCTAAATGAAGCTGTAAGAAAATATCAATTAAAAAATTAGCACTTTAAAAATAATTTTTAAAACTTTTTGTATTCATGGTCTATTCTTTACGTACTGGGTTTATAACATTGATGGCAGTTTTTAAAAATATCCTCTGATGTTTATTGTTATTCTCTAAGACATCTTGTACCTATCTAAAACTGTTGCATTCAAAGGTAACCCTGGTGTGATATAAACATGCTTCAGTGAATAAGAAAAGAATTGTAGAATTACAGAGCAAATACACTGAGCTTTCTCTTTCAGGATAGAGTGAATTCGAAAGAATTGAACAGAAAGTCCTAATATCAGAAAATGACACAGTAGTGAAACGTTTAAGTAAAACATAGGGACTGAAAGTCAGCTACAATGTTAATAAATATTCTACACCTAAAAACTTTCTAAAATTCAGGAGAATTTCAAGATAAATACCTATATTTGTTTTTATTCATTCAATCTTTAAAGGTTTATTGAGGAACTACTACATGGCAATCTCTATTATATACCTCAGGGATATAAACTTTAAAATTAACTCCCAGTTCACAGATAACACCTTAGGCCATAGTGACACTGGTCAAATAAGGAAAGAAAAGAGATTTTGAAAGCAACAAGTAATACAAAGAAAACATTATAAAGTGATGAGGAGAGCAGTCTGAAGGGTTTATGTTAGTCTACAGTCTGAAAGATTAGGAAGAAATGATCATGAAAAGTTTTGTAGGTCTCAGTCAGAGCTGGAAAATTATCAAGCATCAAGAACTTAGTAAAGTAGATTGGGCCTGGATTGTGGACAGTATGGGTTAGCTTGAGGGCTGCATTAGTTAGAGTTTTCTAAAGGAAAAGATTCAATATAAAATATATGTGTGATTATACAAGAGATTTATTAAATAAAGTACAGGATCAGAGTCAGAAAGTCCCATTGTTTGTCTAGCAGACCACAGAGAGAAGAATCCAAAATGGCTGACTGCAAGCTGGAGAGACGGAGGATTCAGTAGCCATTGAGGCTCAAAGCCTAGAAATTTAGCGCACTGGTGCTAATTTCCATCAGCAGGCCCAAGACTCCATACTGGAAGACTGACAGAACAGGAGACCCATGTTCAATGATAAAAGCAAAGACTGGAGTTCTTCTTAAAAAAGGAAAATGCTTCCTTCTTCTTTTCCTTTATTATTCTGCTCAAGCTACATTGATTGGGGTCCCTGCAGTTTGCTGGCCTACATGTCGATCTTCCACAGAAACACCCAGAATTTACGCATCTCCTAGGTGGGTCTCACTCTTCAAATTGACAGCTCACAATTGCTGATTACATTACATAGCAGCCACAACGCCTGAGTGGCCAGAATTTAATACATATTTGTTAGAGAGACAAAAGGGTTGGCAAGGCTGGAGAGTGGAAATTCTAGAAGATTGTAGACAAAATTTTATATTTTCTTAACAGTCCTCAATGTATGACATGTAGTTAGTATCAAGGAAATACCATTGTCTAAATTCTAAGATCACTTTGCCTGCCACCACTGCAGTCTAGAAAGAACATGATGTTAGACTGGTTGGTGGCAATAGAAAAAATGACAGATAAGGAAAGAAACACATTCAGGAATAATGGCACATTTCGATTTGACCAATTGACAGTAAATTTGCTAAGAAAATCTTGAAAAGATGTATTTGGGGAAAAATCAAGAACCTTATTTGGCTGTGATTTGTTCAAAATAATTTTGGACCAGCAAGGAGAGTTTGACAATAAAAAGTTGGATGCATTAAATCCAATGGAAAAATCAAAAATAAAGATTTGGAGAAACACAGAGTAGAAATGTATAAATGGGACTTACTGTTGAAAAAATAGAGATAAAATTTTAGGAACATACTGTGGTCACGTTAACACATGACATTGCTTTAACAGATCACAAGAATCTTGTTAAAAAGGAAATGCAAAGAGTGTTTTAAAATGTACCTGTGATTTGTCTTTACTAGGAAGGATAAAACATCCAGACACAAATAACTGTCCTGAAGGAAGTGTTCTCAAATTTACCAATCTCTAGAAAGAGGAGGCACAGGGTATCAGGCAAGGCCACAGAGAGAGGCATAAACGTTGGTCAGGATTGTGAGAATCTGATGATCAAATGGCAAGGATCTTGTTCTTAAACATTATGTCAAGATCAACAATTGTTATTATTTTGAGTACTGTCCTCATGAAATAAATAAAATGAAGAAATACAGAGTATAAAAGATTGAAGAAATATAAGGGAGATGAACATGAAATTTTTAGAATAAAAATAAATCATAAGTGAAAATATACCAGATTATTCCCCAGATACAGAGGGTTTGAATTTTCATAATTAAAACAATGTATGTCATATCACGAGCCCAACTCAGTGGGTGAAGAGCACACATTACATTATTCTAGAGAATACAATTTTCATGCACATGTCAAAAACATTTTAAGTATGCATTTTAAAAGTGAAATTTCAAAAATGAGAGAGAACTTACGTGAAATAAGTAGATTCTGCTCACTGGCATTGTAGTGGGCATGAATAAAAAGTAAGAGCCAAGTCATGTGGAGACAGATCCCAGAATTCTACAGCTACGTTCATTTCAGAAGGAGGGGCTTCATGAATGGGTGAATCTGCAAGCAGGAAAATAATGGGCTGGATGGAAGTGTACAGATGTGGAGGTACATGTGAATGTTAAAGGAAGGGAACTAATAAGAATTACTTAAGGAAAGGTCTTCAGATGAATAAGTCTTTTAATGCATAGTCCTAAATAAATAGATAAACATTCTTGTTAAATAGTCTATTAGTGTATTATAGTCCGTTAGAGAAGAAAATGCTGGAGGTGGATTTTAAGGAGTTATTCAGTGTGATAACTAAGGTTGCATTAATCAAGCATTGTACAGGATAGGCTGGTGGGCTGGAGACTTGGAAAAGTCAACCTTTGAGTTCTTCCATCTGCTAGCAGGACAGCTTCTGGCCTGAGATGGGCATAGGCTTTATTCTATGAAGGAATTCATCTGATTGGGAGTGGCTGGTTCACATTATTATTAAGCTGCTTTACATAAAAACCACCTGTTTAAATGCTAATCTTATACAAAAAGTCACCCTTATCTAAAACTTTTTTGAAAAATATATCTGCTTAGCACTGTCTTGTCAAGTTGAATAACATTAACCACAACAGTTAGTGCACTGCTGAATGAGTGCTCAAAGATAATTTTTATATCCAACTTTTTATTCTTTAAGATTATTTTCTAGACTTTCATATCCCATTTGCTTCCATTTCCATGATTCTATCTTTCATTGCAATTGTTATCCTAGACATCAAACATGGCATTCAACATACAGTGGTTGACCAATAAAACAGCATGTGTAATTAGAATAAAATTAAATGAATCACTGTCATCATTGGACCTTACATTTTTTTCTTAATCACTGTTCCTATGTCCACTCACATTATATTCCATGAAAGATTATATTCCATGAAAGATTATTTGGAAGATGTATGGACATTTTGTTCTAACTAAATATGCTTTATGATCATCCCAAATGTTAGATCTCTGAAGTCTCTTCAAGAAATTTGACATTTGTATTTGGACTCTGGCTTAGATAAATTTTTAAAAAGTAATATTTTATAATTGGTAGTGATTAGAAAAACATTGATTTCTGAAAATGTAGGGGCAGGTTCTATAGATAGGAAAATATAGAATAGGTGCTTCATTAGGTCTTCTAGCTAATCCTGACTAGAAGGAGTTAAAAAAAATCTTTACTAGAGAAATTCCCCTGAGAAGTAGGTCAAGGACAGGGATAGAAAAAGAAAGAAAAACCAGACAAAGAAAAGCACCAAATGACCTTGGGACTTGCACCAAAAGAACAGAAAAAGATCTGACAAGCAGTACACAAAGAGAAATCCAAGTGCGCAAACAATAAGCTGCCCCCAGCTCCAATAAAATATAAGGAAAGCAAAGGCAGGGGTGACTAAGGCAGTATGCACTGACACCTAAGCATACACATGTGTTCACTCCGGGGTCACTCTAGAGTCACTAGATTCATCATATAATTATAGATTACAATAGACATTCGTATGCCGCCTTACTACTAGCTCTAATATAACCGTGGATAAGGTATCCCCTTACCAGCTGGCCACCCACCCCAAAGAAAAGACTCTGAAAAGTAGGTTAAACACACAAAAACAAAAACAAAAAGAAATTGTATGCAGACCACCAGAAGAGATGTCATTCACGGGGATGCCCAGAGGGCAATCTAGTTATGGCAAGTTCCAGTTAGGTTGGAGGGTCTCTGACACCCTAGAAAAGCAGCCAAAAAAAGGCCCATTTTTCCTCCATCTTTCTGGAGCCCCCTACTTAGATTCTTCCTTGTCAGAGTAGCTATCTTCTTCCTACCTCTTCCTTTTCCTTACGTCTTCCTTTAGGTAAACTTTGTCTAATATTTTTTTTATTGGGGCTGAGATAACCATCCCAGTGGGCTGCTCAAACAGCAGAGCAGTGGGACGACTCCTTCAAACGTGACGTCTTTGGTTCCCCTAAGCAGGAACCAGATGCAACAAAACTTTACATGAAATGGACTATCAACATGAAACTAAAATAAGAATCATTTTTAATTACTAATTCATGATCATGTAACCAGTATTAACTGAATTCTCCACTAAGCACTCATATACGTACTATTTTAACATAGTCATTATGACTATGTGACAGAATTTCTGGCATCCCACAGTTGAAAATGAAGAGCTCATTCCTTTATCTCTCCTTGAAATGACCTCCACTTTCTTTAACTACATGTAGGTTTCTGGTGGACTTTGCTCGGTGGATATTCAGCTTTCATGATTTTCTTCTACTCTGTTCTTTACTGTTTGTCATGCACCAGACTGTTTCTGTTTACTGAAAAAATTCTACATGACTTGAGAAAGAATTTTGAAGAGAGAAAATAATTGCAAATAATTATCTTAGCCTCTCTTTCTGCATGTACACATACATGTGTTTTCTTTATCTATCTATCTATCTATCTATCTATATTATATATATATTCACAAATATTATTACCAACAGATATAAGATTATATGAACCAGAAATTACAAACTAGCACCTCATAACATTGCTCATTTACCCTATGCGGTTTAAAAATTAATGATAACATTTTAAATAACTGTCAAAGGTTAAAACCTAAGGGCCATCATAAAAAATTTTTGTATCTTAAGCTTCTTTATAAAAGCAAAAAGATTTATTAAGACCAATGTTCAGGTGCATATGGCTGTGGTAATAATTTTACCAGAACTTATTGCTGTAGAACTACACAAATTTATTACCTTACAGCTTTGTGTGTTGGGTGTGTGAAATGATTCTTGCTGGACTGAAACCAAGTTTTCATAGGCTGCTTCCCTTTCTGTGGGCTCTGTGGAAGAACCTGCTTTTCTGTTCTGCTTCTAGAGGCGTCCTATGGTCCATTTCCCTTCTTGTCTTTGCAGTCAGCTTTGGCCAGGCAAATCATATTCACACAGTCTCACTGTGACATTGACTTTTCTGCCTGTCTCATCTGTGTTCAGGAGCTTGTACTGGGATCCCTTTGAGTAAAACAAAACAACCTCCCTGTTTTAAGGTTAGTTGACTACAAAACTTATTTCCATCTACCACTTTAATTCTCCTTCTCTGTGTAATAATATTCACAGGTATTAAGGACTAGCATATAGACTTATTTAGAAACCATTATTCTGTGCTCTCAGAGAAAAGCAACAGCCTCTTTCCAAACAGATCCCATTTGTGGGTCACTCTGACTTCCAATGGGCATCTGAGGATGTGAGGCTTGATACAAACATACTTACACTGTGTGAAACTGATAGACTGATCCTTTACAAGCTAGTCACTTACTCAGGTTTCATGAACCCAGGGAATATAAGAAAGTCTAGAGTGATTCCTGGATTTCATCCCAAGGCTTGGGTCCTTTTTCCTCTTTTAACTGATCACAGTGGAAAAGTCATTAGATAAGAAAACTAACACTTTTCATTACCTTTTGGGAGCCTAAAACTGCTTAGTATTTGCATGTACAGTCTCAAAAGCTTTGTTAACTTGGACTGAAAATGTCTTTTCCACAAAAATATCAAAAGATTAAAGCAAGTTGAGCAATGATTTAGTTTTAAAAACTGAGAATACAACAATATAAGAAAATGGGAAAGTTTTTGAAATATAATCCCATGCAACCACCCAACTGAGAACTCGTATGAGCAAATTCTTTTGGTCAATGAGTACACATAATTTTTGAAGCCACTATGGTGGTGGGCACAGTGTATGTGCAAAAGAAGATAGTTGAATAAGTTTAGCATTTTGAAACAAATTTTAATTTGTTGGTTTTGTTTTATACATTTAAATTTCTTATCTCTTTATATTGCATAGACAAAACGTCTTTCCTCTTTTGCGTGATCTATTAAATCTTAGTCCTCTGAAGAAAAATTATCCACGTATAGAGACTTAGAATAGATAGAATAAATACTAACTTAATTTATTCAGTCATCTAAAATGAACACTAAGACTGTATTTATTTTGCTGTAGATCAGATAGCCATATAATTCTCCTAATCTAGGAAATTTCCAAAGATTTCAGTACAATGTACATGTTCTCTTCTTACAACATCATGCACAGCAGGAACAGAGGAATACCTTGTGGAACCATTAAATTTAAATTAAAATTACACTTCTGAGTGAAATTCTGCACCAATATACATACATAACATTTCTTTAAGTAGCTTAGCTTCCTTTCTTAATTGCACTAAACATACACTTAGTTTCATTTGAAAGTCTTCTGACATGGAAAACAGCAACAAATTACCATTTTCATTCTTTTTTGTACTGGAAAATCTGAAGATGGGAATATTTGGGAATGTAGACCATCACTTTTGGATGCTTCCCCACCCAAGTGTTTAGACTTTAAGAGACAGGCTGATGTTTTATAATCTGCATTTAATCTTTCCTTCAAATGAAAAAAATATAATGTGATATATTTGAAAAAGCTTTTATCCATGGCATCTGATTACAAAGATGGCTAATTGATTGCTGTCAATCTTAAAATCTTTATATGGAAATATAAAGATTATTAAAGTTTCCAAGTGTATGTTCTATATTTTCAGTATAATTCAACCTAGAATTCTCTATGTATAGTTTCTTCTTTATTGTATATATTTTACAATACGATAGAAGATGATCGTTCATACTCACATGTTCCTGCCATAAATACATAATATCTAAATAAATAATGTAAATGACATGTTTCAAACATTTTGGAGGGAAGATCCAACCCTTACCTATATTTTTGTAGCATCTCTTTCTCTTATGGCATAGGTCAGTATATATTTTACTGATTCGTGTTACGCTTTCATCATATATGTGTAGTTTTTCTTATTTGGAAATGTTCCATATTCCTAAACTAAAATGATCTAAAACAAGAAGTTTAGAATTGAATTTAACTTTTCTATTGAAAGTTTAAAACTAGTTTTACTTGTTCCTGAACTTGTAAAATGTTCACTGGAAACATGAACTTTTACTAACACAACTAAAATTATGAACATTGTCGTGAAAGTATATTAATTAGTCAATAGAAAGTTAGTTCTATATATAATGAAGTGAATACATAGATTAATTACAATGATTTTCTTGTTCACTAAGAAATTCACAATGTTTTACCTAAAAATAGTGTTTAATATATAAAACTTTTGTATAAAATGATAATTTTAAGAACCAAACATCCTAATGTGGCTTTCTCTTTTCTGTAATTGACCTTTAATGTTGCCTGCCCAATTAATTTTTCAAAACTGAATATAACATTTCACCTCTTTTCTTTATAACTTCAGTATAGCTTCAGGATTTTCATTAAAGTAAGATAACTGTAAAACAAACTTTACTGTTTTTCAGTAAAAATTTTGAGTCTCATTTCCTGTGAATTCAGAGGTTTGAACTCATCACTGACATTACTACTCAGTGAGAACACTATCTTCTGCTAGATTTATTTTAGATATGTGACATATATTTGTTTGTTTGCTTATTCATTAATTTTTGGTACTGAGAATCAAGCTCAGGACCTTGCATTTGCCAAGCAGGCACAGTGCTGCTGAGCTATATCCCTGGACCTGATTTATGTTTATTATATTTTCACAAAGAGTAAATTTTTAAGCAATAAAGCTCTTCAATATGTGAAAAGATTTTCATATCAGTAAACAATTCACTTCTTTATCTCTTAACCAAGTTTATTAGTTCATAATATTATAACTAGAACAGACAGAAAGTTATTTCAGTGCAAAAATTTTTGCAGTGAAATGTTAAGTAATACATTAAGTATTTTTCCTCATCATGTAGTAAGCATTAAAGGCTAACTTTCAAATAAAAATTTTAGGTTTTAGCTATAATGTATGATTGATTTGTTATAGTCAATACTTTCATGTATATTCCATTGAATTTTTCTACCCTTAAAAAACACATGTAAGTAGTCTGAGATTTCTGGGTGCTTAATCATATCTGTGAATAATTTGTTTTGTTTCTTCCCTTAAAATTCATATGCTATTGTTTTAAAATATTTATTGATCTATTTTTTACTGTTTTTATTGCTACACCATGACAGCTAAGATACTTTGTAATATGAATTAAATAAAATTGACAATTATAAATTTCTTTCAACTGTTACTTATCTGAAATCAAATCTTTCAATATTTCAGCATTATGTATGATGGTTGTGGTAAATTTTCTATAAATTTTTGTATGAGATTGAGTCAACTCACCATCATGCCTAACCCGTTGAGAGATTTTAACAAAAAATAATATTAAATTTTAGGAATTTTTTTTCTTGTTTATAGAGATTTTTCTTTTTCATTATATTATTAAAGGGTAAATTATACTGGTTGCTTTTGGAAAATTAGTCAACTTTATATTTCCAGAAAATAATGAAAACTAATGTTTGGTCATATAATGCTAGATTTCATTTTCTGGCATTTGTTCAGGATATTTACATCTCTTCTAAGTGATAAAGGACTACATTTTTTCCACCATATAACACTTATTTTGGATGTTGTGTCAGGATTAAATTAACCTTACAAATTGGGCCAGTGAGGGATTCTTTCTTTTTCTTTTTCTATTTTTCTGGAACTGTTTGCATAAAATGGAATTATTTTTTCTTAAATGCATGCTAGAAATCTCAGGTAAAGTTTTCTGGATGAGAATTTTCTTCACAAAAAGTTGTTTAAATAAATGTAATTTTCTTAATACTAATAAGACTTTTAGGTTTTATTAATACAGTGATATTTTCAGTGTTAGAAATGTTTGAAGAACACTATTAAGTTTCTATTTTGATTTATTTTACTGTTTATTGTTTTCTGCTGCCCTTTTAAATATTTTTCAATTTCACTGGACTTGCAAAAATAATTTTTGAGACTACATATTACATATAAATCTTATTTTATTTTTTGTCTTTATCTCAATTATTTATACCTCTAATTTCCTTGCATTTTTTTGTGTTATTTTTCCTATTTTTATGTGATAACTTATGTCAACCTTTGTTAATCTTTCTCCTACATAGTTCTTTTTTTTTCTATGTATCCATTTGAGCCTCAAAATTTTTGTCTATTCACTGATTTAGGTGAACTGTAGGACCTTTGATACGCTGTCTTTTCCTTACAATTGAGTGAAAATAGTTTTGGTTTTCCATTTTGGTTTTGTCTTTAATATAGTTTATTTGTGTATATAGTTTTAAACATCTCAGGGTTTTCCAGTTGACATTTATTTCTATCTCAATTATATTTTCACATAAAAACACAGACCTTATTGTTTTAATTTAATGGAATTATTTTATTGTTTCGTGTTTTGACTTAGCGTCTGATTTATTTTTGTAAAAATTTGTGTGTGCTTATAAAGAATGAATAGTCTGCATTCATTGGTTGTAGTAGTGAGTCTAGAGATTATATCATATAAGTGCCTGAAATTTATTTTTTATTTTTCACAATTGCTGCAGCATCTGTAAGCCTTTTGTACTTAATATCAATTATAGGAAGATTTTAGTATGTGTGTAAAAATTTCTTCTGTGTTTGCTTCATATTGTACTTAACAAATTAGCCAGGCATAGTGGTGCATGCCTGTAATCCCACCACTACTTAGTGGGCTGAGGCAGGAGGATCATTGCAAGTTTGAGGCCAGCCTGGGTTGCAAAGTGAGTTCAAGGCCAGTCTGAACTGCATAGTGAAACCTTGCCTCAAAAAGACCAAAAAAAAAAAAAAAAAAAAAAGCCAGGTGAGGTGGCACACCTCTTTAATCCCAGCACTCAGGAGGCTGAGGTAGGAAGAGCATTGTGAGTTAGAGGCTGGCTTGGGCTAACAATGCAAGTGCAAGACCAGCCTGAGCTACATAGTGTAACCCTGCCTCAAAAGACTAGGGTCAGGAGTTCAGCTCAGCAGCTTAAGCACCTGTCTGGCAGGTGTGAGGTTGTGAATTCAATCCCTGGTGCTGCAAAAAAAAAAAAAATCAAAAAGACCAAAAACAACAACAAAAAAAAGATATATACTTAAATTAATACATTGTTTGCAGATTAAAATATTAAACCTCCCTATACATGAACTTTGATTCATTCTCCTAAAATATTTTATCAATATTTGTTTTGATGGTACAGATACTAAAAATACTTCCTAAATTTCTCTATAAACATTTCATATTTTATTATTTGTATTGATATTTCTGTTTGTTCAAAGTGCCCAGAAATTCAAATAATTACTGAGTTTATATCATGAAATTTTGATCATTCATTAGTGGTAGTTTTAAATTTATTAACATATTTTATATGTGCAATCAGACTATCTTGGAAAAAATTAATGGACATAATTTTTTTTATTTCTCTCTTTTGTCTTAGGATTAACTTGTTAATTTTTTAATTATGATAGTAGCTGTAGTCAGTAAATACTATTGAATGGCATTGATCAAAAATTGCAGCCGGGCGTAGTGGCGCACGCCTTTAATCCCAGCACTCGGGAGGCTGAGGTAGGTGGAGCGTTGTGAGTTCGAGGCCCGCTTGGGCTACAACGCGAGCGCAAGGCTGGCCTGAGCTACATAGTGCGACCCTGCCTCAAAAAACTAGGGCTGGGAGTTTGGCTCATCGGCTTAAGCGCCTGCCCTGGCAGGCGCGAGGTTGTGAGTTCGATCCCTGGTGTCGCAAAAAAAATAAAATAAAAAAATAAAAAAAAATATTGCATCACTGATGATAATGTAGAAATCATTTTTTTAATTTTTGTTTTTATTACTACGTGTTTATAGTACAGAATGATTACACTCCTCATGGAAGTTAGTATATCTCTCTATCACATTCTACATGTTTTTACTTCTATTTCCCCTCATCTCCCTCTTCCATCCTTCCATCTCTAGGTTTCTTTCCCTTCTGCAAAACAACTATTCCTGTTTTCTATTATCTATCTCCTACATTGGTCTCTAATTTATTTATAGTTTGGGTTTTTCATATAAGTGAAACCATGACATATGTAAGGTTTTGTATCTAATTTATTTCACTTAACATTATGGCCTCAGGATGCATCCATTTTTCTAAACATGACTTAAATTTATCCTTCTTTTTAGTAAAGTACTGCTCCACTGTATATAAATATCACATGCTTTTGCATCTACCGTCCTACGGGATATTTGTTTCCAAAACATGTTTATAAATACTCATCTGGTCATATCGTGAGGATAATCATAGTCTCATTATATGAGTTGGAGAGTATTTTCTCTTCCTCTGCCGCTAGAAAAATGTTACATAAGACTGGAGTTACTTCATCTGTAAGTATTACTTACAGAGATACTCATTTGATTCTTTTTTATCTCAAGGATTTTGCTTTCAAATTTAATTTTTTTTTTTCTTTTTTCGATACCGAACTCAGGATCTTGAGCTTGCCAGGCAGGTGCTTCTGCCATTGAGCTAAATTCCTGGCCCTCAAATTTAATTTCTTTATAGATATCATTCTATTCTTTTTCTCTAGTGTAATTTTCTAAATTAAAGAATTTAAATTATGCTAAGGGACTCTATCGATTTCCTCTGATTTGTCTTTTTGGCACATATATTATCACAAAATTTAATTTTTAGTTTTCTAGCAGTAATATTTGTACAGATGCCTTTCTTTTCCTATCCTTTTGGTAATATAATTAATTTATCTTTTTATCTCAATCAGCAAGCTAAAAGTTTATGTAATGTTTTGTGTCTTTAAATAAAAATAATTTTTATTCCATATATTTTTAATATTTTCCATCATATTTTACTGTCTTTTTTTTCTCTATTGGTTCTTTTCATTACTTTGGATTCAGTGTACAAAAGTAGATAACAAATGAGACTCCTTTTTTTATTTTAAGTGCTGTAGTCTACATATCTCCATTATGCACTTTTTAACATTATTTTCATAAATTTAAATGATTGTGTATTATAATTTGTTCACAATATTTATTATATATGTATATGTTGATTTTTTTTCACTAGAACCATCTTTTTCTATCACTGGCAATATTTCTTGTTCTGAAGTCTACACTGGTTTTAGAGTTATTTGAGTCAGAATTTTATTAGATCCTGCATAGTACAATATTTGACTGTACTCTGAATATTTATAATATTTACAAACTGCCATTTTCTGGCACAAGTAACCATTGATTTCTTAGTCCTCTAGTCCAATGAATAACTGTGTACTAATTTTTCATTTTTCAACAAATTGTAGCAAAAGTATCGTCAGAAACACATCAGTTCCTCTTTTGAGTTCATAACTTGAAACATTTGTGAAAATTCCATTGATAATCACTAAAAAATCCATTTCCCAGTTGGGTTTAAGAGCTGCACTCTAATCTTCATATAATGATCTGGAAGAGTGCAAGTCTGTTTCTTTTGTAACAGTCATACTTTTTAGGTACAGGAGAGGATATTCAGTAGGAATTATAAAGGCAACCAGAAGTACCATCTTTAAAATCTATACCTGAAAATGTTGAAGCAATTTTAATGTTTGCAAAGCAGACACGACAGATGTTAATTTATATTTAACAAATATATAGAAGTCCCCAGAATTTGAACTTTTGATAACAGCATACTTTGACTCTGACACCAAATAGCCTAGTAAACTACTTTTGTACAAAGCCCTCTGGTCTATTCTAAAACATTAATAAATAAACTAACTACAAGACATTTTGTGTGGATGAAAGTTTCAAGAGAAAACTTTAAGTGTATAGTTTAAGTGCTCAGGATTATATTCAAATTCTATTTCAGTCAAAATAGTCCTTGATAAAGGAGAACAAAACAGGTTTGTAAAGCAAATCCAAAGTAGATAACAAGTGAGACTCCTTTTACTAATTTTAAGTGCTATAGTCTACATATCTCAAATGTGTCATTCTTTATAGATGAGTAGTATTCCATTACACATAAACACCACATTCTCTTTATCCAGTTGTCTGTTGATATCGATTGCTTCCAGGATTTAGCTATTACAAATTGTGCTGCTACAAATATTAATATGCATTAATCGCTATAGTACAATGATGTAAGTTCTTTGAAGAAGACATCTAGAAGGAGGATAGCAGTGTGATATGGAATTTCTAAGTTCAGGGCTTTGGAAATCTCCATATTTATTTCCCTAATGATTTTACTAGTTCACTTTTCCACCATGCCAGCTTTAGCTATTTGATTTCCTAGTGATTGCCCCTCTTTCTGGAGAAAGGTGGAATCAGCATCATTTTAATTTGCATTTCTTAGACTTAAATTTATTTTATTTATTTATTTGGTTCTAGGGGTCGAACTCACAACCTTGTGCCTGCCAAGCAGGCACTTAGGCCACTGAGCTAAATCATGAGCAATTTGCATTTCTTTAATGGATAGAAACTATGAGCATTTTTTCATATATTTGCTGACCATTCTTAATTCATCCTCTGTGAACTCTCTGTTCACTTCTCTTGCCCATTTCTTAACTGAATCTTTAATTTAGGTGGTTTATTATTGTTATTTTTTTCCTGTTGTTCTATGTGTATCCTTGGTATTAGTCCTCTATCAGTGGAGTAGATGGCAAGTTTTTTCCCATCGTGTAGGGTGTATTTTCAGAAGATTTTAGTCTAATACAATCCCATTTGTTGATTCTTGCTGTTATGTCTTGTGTCTTGTGCAATTGAGATTCTGTTTAGAAAATCTTTTCTTATACCTATGTCTTTAAGTGTTTTACCTATGTTATTTTTCAGTAGGTTTAATGTTTCTGTTTTAATGTCTACATCTATGGTCCATTTTGATTTTAATTTAGTATGTGGTGAGAGATAGGGTCCAGTTTCAATCACCTGAACACAGACAACCAGTTTTCCTGGCACCGTTTGTTGAATAGGCTATCTTTCATCCAACATATGCTTTTGGCCCTTTGTCAAAGATCAAATAGCTGAATGTATTTGGGAAAGTTTCTGTATCCTCAATTCTGTCGCATGATCCACATGTGTTTTTGTCTCAGTTAAATACAGTTTTTTAAAATCTTTATTGCTTTGGACTATAAATCTAAGTCAGGTACTGCTATGTGTCCCACTTTGCCCTTCCTGCCCAAAATTGCTTTTGCTATTCCAAGTCCCTTCTGGTTCCATAAAAATTTTAAGATTGCTTTTTGTACATCTGTGAGTATGTTGCTGATATTTTCATTGGATCTTCATTGGATCTCTGTAACAGTTTCAGAATTATAGGCATTTTGACAATATTTATTCTGTCTATCTAGAAGCAGGGGACATCTTTCCATTTTCTGGTATCCTCTTCAATTTCCTTTTTTAGAATACTATACTTTGTAGAGGTCTTTCAGTTCCTTGGTTAGGTTAATTCTTAGGTATTTCATTTTTCTTGAAGGTACTGTGAATAATATTATTTTCATAATTTCCTCATCCTGTTCATTTTTGATGTCCACAGATGCTAATATTTGTATTGATATTTTATCTTTCTGCATTGGTGAAGTTTGTCATTAATACCAGAATTTTTTGATGGAATTCTTTGGGTCTTCTGTGTAGAATACCATGTCTTCTGCAAATAATGATCATTTGACTTCTTCCTTTCCTATATGTATCCCCTTTATTTCTTTCTCTTGTCTAATTGCTGTAGCTAATGAAGGGTGTTGAATTTTGTCAAAACCCTTTTCTGCATCTATTAATATAATCATATGGTGTTTTACCTCGCTTCTGTTAATGCAATGTATTGCATTTATTGAATTACATATGTTGAACCATTTTTGCATCTCTTGGATGATCCTACTTGATCATGATTTTTGATCTTTTTAATAATGTGCTGCATTCTATTTGCTAGTGTCTTGTTGAGGATTTTTGCATCTATATACATTAAGGAGACTGGTCAATAGTTTTCTTTTACTGGTTTAGTCTTTATCCAGTTTAGGGAGCATAGTGGTCCTGGCTTTAATAAATGAGTTTGGAAGAATCTGTAACTTTCAATTTCTAATTGTCTTTAATGAGCAAATCACCTTTCTCTCTAATATTCAGAGCTAGAAGACATGTCGTAGTAAGTAGTGATAATAATTTTACTTCTTTGAGTAAACATATGACAATTCCTGCCTTACCTAAAATAAATTTTGGAATTTTTCAGATTAGGGTATTAGTGGGTTTGTTATGCCTTCCAAAATCTCATTTATTTAAACTATATCCCATATGAGGGACACCATTTGCTTAAGTAAGTCAGTGCTGTAAAGAAAATATTTTCTTTTCTTTTTTCCTGTTTGCTTCCAATAAAGTTCCAAAAATCCACATTTCCAAAAACCTATGCAATTATTTTTCAACCAATAAAATTGCTAGGTCTCCATCTCTATGTAGAACTACTGGGTATCTGGCACATTTCTTGTAGAAACTGTTCTGAAAAACACAACTCCCTTTTCCTACATTTGTTGCTACTTGGGCTCAGTAGCCGGTAACATGACGATGAAAGACATCACCAAAGACCCCCTCTGTCATCTGCTTCCACCGCTGGTGACAATGAAGATGAAGTGGTCCTCTTAGATTCTGCTCATTGAGAGGGCAGATCCCAAAGCTCGTTCAACTAACCACTGGTGTCTGGATTCCTCCCCCAGGCCTTTGGGGTCTTTGGCACCTGGCTAGAGCATTCATGTTCTCTGAGTACTGCAAAGATCTGATAACTTTTTCATTTTGGATAATTCCTTTTGCCTCATAAAAGCATTTATGAAAACTTTCAGACTTTTATAGATTATTTTATACTTTCTTTTCCATCATTACTTTGATTTTATCTCTTTCAGAATTTTGCATGTATTTCTAACAGCTCCTTTGAATCCCTGATTTCTAATTCTATTATTTCTTCTTGTTATAGTATTTCCACTAACTGCTACTTGTGTCGCTATGGATGCAAGTGAAGAATATGTTCTTATATATTGAATTCTTAATTTCTACAGTTATACTTATCACTCCATTAAATTCTCTTTCTTTTAAAAAATCTTATTCTTGTCCTTGTTTCTTGTAACTATGTCCTGTGTACCTTAAAAATGATCATTTTATAGGGTAGATACTAACTACTGCTTTGCTTTTTTTCTTCATGTTTCTGATACAGAATTATTTTTTTCTTAAGCTTTGCATTTTTAACATGAATTCAGTAACAAAGAATAGCTTGTGACTCAGTATGCTAATTCAAGCTGAGTCTTCCAAACTAGGTCTACTATTTATTAATTTGAAATTATTCTTATAATTGAAAACTTTAAATTTTTTTTGGAGTCAAACGGAGAAGTGGCACAATTAATAAGTATACAAAGGGGCTGGGGGTTTAGCTCAGTAGCCTAAGTGCCTGCTTGGCAGTCACAGGGTTGTGAGTTCGGTCCCCAGTACCAAAAAAACAAAAAAGTATACGCAGTTTATCTTTAGTCCTGTTATCTTTCTTTTCTCCCTATTTTCACATGTTTTTCCAAACACTTGCCAAATGGTCTTATTTCTACATTAGTGGACTATAATAGGACTTTTATCTACAACAAATAAATGCAGTGCATAAAAGAATACCAAGAATATTTAATTTTTCCAGTTTTGAGTATTGAACCTAGGTCATTTGCGCTGAGCTATATCCAGCTTTCTTTCTTTCTTTTCTTCTTTCCTTCTTTCTGCTTTATCTCTTTCCTTTGACACAGTCAAAGTGACTAACCTGCCCAGGCTGGGCTCAAACGTGCAATCCTCCTGTCTTGGCCTCTCAGTGTGCTGAGATTACAGGCATGTACAATCTGGCTCAACATAGATTTTTAAAATTTTATTGCAGTGAAAGACAAAATGGTCATTAGCCACAAAATTCTCTCCCTTGCTTCAAACAAACTTTTCCTTCTCTCCCCTATAGAAGCAGTTCTGGAAGTCTTTCCTGTATCTTTACAAAACAAGATAAAAGATACAGAAAATGCTGCTTTACAGGACTACCCAAAAGAAAGGCTGAATTTTCAACTGCATTATTCATCAGATTTGACATTGTACTGCTTCTGTATATTTCCCAAAGTAAAAATGAATATGAAACATGAATGTTTTTAGTCCTAAGAGGGAAATTTATAGCAATGAATTCTCACATCAGAAAAACAGAGTGAGCAAATATAAACAGTCTAATGCTACGCTTAAAGCTTCTAGAAAAAGAAGAGCAAGTCAAACCCACAGCCCAAAGATGGGAGGAAATTATAAAGATCAGAGCAGAAATTAACTCAATAGAGACTAAGAAAATGATACCAAGATTAATGAATTGAAGAGTTGGTTTTTGGAAGAATAAACAAAATTAATAAACCCCTAGCCAACCTTATCAAAACAAGGAAAGAAACAACTCAAATTCATGCATTAAAGTATGAAAAGAATGAAATTATCACAGATCCTGTGGAAACTCAGAACATCATCAATGCTCACTTCCTGAAATACTCACATAGGATGGAAAATGCAGGGAAAAAAAGACAGATTCCTAGGAACATATGAACCAAGAAAGCTGAATCAAGAAAATGTAAAACTTCAGAATAACTCAATATCAGTTAATTAAATTGAAAACATAATTTAAAATTTACCAACAAAGCCAGGCGTGGTGGTGCATGCCTTTAATCCCAGCACCCTGTAGGCAGAGGTAGGAGGAGCATTGTGAGTTCAAGGCCAGCTTGGGCTACAACGCAAACACAAGACTGGTCTGAGCTACATAGTGCGAACCTGCTTCAAAAAACAGGGCCAGGAGTTTGGCTCAGTGGCTGAAGTGCCTGTCTGGTAGGCGCGAGGTTGTAAGTTTGATCCCTGGTGCCACAAAAAATAAATAAATAAATAAATAAATAAAATAAAACCAAAAAAAAAAACCCAAAAAACTTACCAACAAAGAAAAGCCTAGGTCCTGGTGGATTCATGGCTGAATTCTACAAGAAATTTAAAGATTTGAAACTGATACTCCTCAAAATCTTAAATGAAATTGAAAAGGAAGCAATTCTCCCTAATTCATTCCTAGAGGTAAATAGTACTCTGATACCAAAATCAGAAAAATGCCTAACCAAAAAAGAGAACTATAGGCAAATCTCTCTAATGAACACAAATGCAAAAATCCTCAATAAAATACTGGCAATCAGAATGCAGCACATCATCGAGAAGATTATACACAGGCAAGGCAGAAGGCATCACAATCCCTGATTTGAAATTATACTACAAAGCTAGTATAATAAAATCAGTTTTAAGCCGGGCGTGGTGGCGCACGCCTTTAATCCCAGCACTCGGGAGGCTGAGGTAGGTGGAGCATTGTGAGTTCGAGGCCGGCTTGGGCTACAACGCGAGCGCAAGGCCGGCCTGAGCTACATAGTGCGACCCTGCCTCAAAAAGCCAGGGCTGGGGAGTTTGGCTCAGCGGCTTAAGCGCCTGCCCTGGCAAGCGCAAGGTTGTGAGTTCAATCCCCAGTGCCGAAAAAAAAAAAAAAAAAAAATCAGCTTTATACTGGCAAAAAAAACACAAGACCTATAAATCAATGGAACAGAATAGAAGATATAGACACAACTACAAACACACTCAACCACCTTATCTTTGATAAAGGGGCCAAACATTCACTAGAAGAAAGATAGCCTTTTTAATAAATGATGCGGGAAAAACTGGTTTTCTACATGCTGAAGACTTAAACTAGATGCATGCCTATCACAGTGTACTAAAGTCAAAATGGATGAGGGATCTAAATATTAAAACAGAAACAATCTGCTGGAAGACAAAGTAGGTAGAAATCTTAAAGACTTAGGGGTAGGCAGAGAGTTCATGAACAAAAACCAAACCCCATGGGAAGTACTTTAAAGAATCAGCAACTGGGATCTCATCTTATTAAAATGTTTCTGTACATCAAAAGAAAACACTAACAGAGTGGAAAAAATTCCCACATGTTGGGAAGAAAACTTTGCCAACAGTCCCTCAGACAAAATACTTCTACCTAAAATATATGAAGAATTGAAAAGAATCAGGCCCTCCAAATTCAAAGACCTAATTCAAAAATGGGCATCTGAGATAAACACCCACTTTTCAGATGAAGAAATATAAATGACAAATAAATAGATAAAATAGTGTGCAACATCGTTGGTCAACAATGCTGAGATTCCATCTCTCACCCCAGAAAGAATGGCCAAAATCAAGAAATCAACCGATAACAAATGCTGGAGGGGCTGTGGGGAAAAAGGAACCTCTCTGCATTGTTGGTGACAATATAGACTGGTGCAACCTCTATGGAAATCATTGTGGAGATTCCTTAAAAAGTTAAGATTAGAGGTCCCATTTGATCCAGTTACCCCCCTTTGGAACATGTTCCAGAATTGAAAACATACCACAGTGGTATATGTGCACCTATGTTTATAACAACACAATTTGTAATAGCCAAATCTTGAAAGCAACCCAAATGCCCATCAAGTGAGGAATGGATAAAAAAATGTGTTATTTTTGAACAATGGAGTATTAGTGAGCTATAAAGATGGATAAATACGAGACTTTTATAGGTAAGTGGATGCAACTTGAGACCATAATCATAAGTGAAATAAAATAGACTCACAGGTGTAAATACCTTGCTATCTCACTAGTGTAAGAATCTGAAAGAATAAATAAGATCTAAAATCTACAGTAGATATTGTGAAAGAGTAAGAAACTGCTCAAAGGGAATAAAAGCAACTGGAATAGGGGAAAGGAGAAAGGAAGGAAAAAGGAAAATATATATAAATTTTTATATATACACATAAGATAGTTAAGATGATGATACTACTACTTCTATTAGTTCATGAAAAGGAACAGTTAATGCTCATATGGGCTGATCAATTTTGCATGTTTATATCTGGTAATCTAAGCAACTCTTCTGAAGATAACAATATGCAATATAACAACCATTGTTAAATTCCTATCATCTTGTTTTGAAAGTCTATATTTTTATTGTTTTGTATCTTTTGTTGTTGTAGTTGTTTATCTTTTTTTGGTATTTTTTTTCTTTTTGAAATAAAGGAAAAAAGAAACATAAATGTTTTGAATAGATTCTGGACATCAAAGCACCCAGGACACCTAACTAACAACATGAAAGAGGACTTCCAGAACTGCATCAGAAAGTGGCAAGAATGATGGGATAATTATATCTGAAATGAGTGTGAATATTATGAGGATGATTAATGGCAATGTCTTTTTTACTATAATTTATAAAATTGATACACTCACTGTTTCTTTCAACCACAATTTATTATGCCTCAGAAATTAAATATATACCTATATACACTATATTTTAAAAGTGTATTATCAGAACTGATTGTAGCAGACATCATTAACTCAATTTTTATAATTGTAAAGCTTAGTGTAAGAAAAGCAACAGACTCAATCACACTCTGAGGACCTTTTAGGACTGAAATCAATGTTCTCTGACTCCAAGTTCTAAAGTAGAATAATTTGATAATTTGTTTCTAGAAAATTTTCTATTAACTGCCACAATTATGCCAGGTATCACTCAGTTTTAAATCAAAGACTTGTTATGATTATTTTAATAGTTGATATCATTAATAGTTAATTGAAATAAAATAGAGTATATAAATATATAATAATCATAAATTATCTTTCATTTAGCAAATACCATATCCTTACTATGTTGAAGCCATGGTGCTACATAATTCAAACTTTTTATAAACTGCGTAATACAGATGTAAATATTGCCAATCAGCAAGAACTAATTCCTTAACTATAGTCTAGGTTGTCCGGACAGTTGTAGGAAATTCTTCATTCTTGAAACAATATCTGATAGAATCTTATACTAAATTTCATGTGGGTTAGAATGGTGTCAGTTGACCTGAAATATTGATCAAGTGAATGAACTCATAATGAAGTTTTTTATAGAAACTATATTTAACAACAAAATTACCTATACTGAAAACATTAATAATATTAAGGATGCTTTTTGAATGCAGAGAAACACAAAAGATGGAATAGCCCTGTGACGTTGTAGAAGAATCTCTGTGTTAATGTTTTACCATATTCAATAAACAATTATTGACTAATTCTAATTTAGTCTTTTCTACAATATAACTTTCTATATTAAGCCTTTGAGGAAAAATACGAAACTTTGTTTTTAAATTTTTCATGTTCCAAATACCGTGGAAAAGTAAGTGCTGTATGTTACTCCACATTTCTTGTGTACGGAATATTCAAATGTATATATTATTTATGCAGTCATACTTCATTTCTCTTTTTGCATTTATGACATATAAAATCTCTTTGTTTCTGTACCCACTTTCTCCATTATGTCAACCTCCATGTTAAGCTTTGTATTCATACAATCTGTGAAATGTATAAGTCCACAATTGGCTTTCAATATTCATTGAATAAATTATGACTAAAAGAAAGGGAATAATAAATGCTTTTCAAATATTATGTGCAATAACATCAAAATAAGCTAAATTTTGTGTGATATTATTGTTTCATTCTCAATCTTTTTTAGTTATAAATTCTTCTGTTTCTTAGATCCTCTACACACACACACATATGCACACTTGCACACACAGAGGCATGTACACACATACAGCAAAAGTGATAGTAGACAAAAATAATAGAAATATAGGATTTAAAAATTATTTTTGACGCATTTTTTAAAATAAGGAATCATTCTAAACATAAGATTAACTGATAACTTTCCAAGTAGATATGTCATACATATGAGTTGTAGGAAACTGGCAAAGTTAATCGCTGTAAAATATTTGGTGTGTTTTTAAATTTTTTTCTCTTTGTAGGCAATTTAAAGAGATTGTGAAGAGAAAACAACAGTTATTTTATCATATTTTGAGTACATTCTTGAATCAGTTTGAAGTGGATACAATTAAAATAATGTTGTTGCATCTGGAAATTCTATTTCGTGGTAGAAAAAATTACGATGATGATGCTATTTTTAAAAATATCATGAATTGATACTAGCTTCACCATTGTCATGCTAATCTATTATTAATAATGTTACCAAAAATAGCTTTGTGTGTAGCTTGTAACATACTAGTGAAATGGCAAAATGAAAGGCTTTCATACTGAGTGCTTCCCCACCAACCTTTTAGTACGCTGATGCCCTGACAGTGATGTAGTGGCATCTGTTGTTAAAATCACATGAAATATTGATGATAGCAAGTCAATGTAGACAGAAAAAGGTTTCAAAACTTTTCAACAGCTGCTTCAGTACAAAGCATTTGGTCAATATAATAGTTTGAGTCAAGTCTCTACAAACAGCATTCATGATGAGCTATTACTGACATGGTGAAAGTTGGCATGATCCAACGTACCTAGATTTAAGTAATAATCTGTGTGGCCATAGGAACCAGGATACCATGAGTAAACTTTCATAAAGTCCCTCTTCAGTTTACAAAAATAGAACTGTGTTATAATACTTCAATTTAAAAGAATATCATAGTGAAAGAAGATTTTCATAAGCTAACAGTTGCCCACATTATGAGCAAAATTCTGTCTTGTGAGTAAAAAGCAGAAACAATTATAATTCCATAAAATTTATAGGGCTAGTGGGGTGAGACTTTCAGAACACAAGCAAACTGCAACCAAGAGCACAATTGGAGAACTACAGTGCACATTCATTTTTATTATAATAACAAAACTCTATAGCACTACTAGGTGAATTAAATAAAAGTTAGGAGCAGTCTTACAAAGCACTCTAAAGTATCTGAAAGTTTCATATTGAAAGGATAAGTTCTCATTGTTGTGGTTTACATATGACATACCCCTAAAGTTTTGTATACAAAAGTGGGGCTTTTGGAAGGAGAATGAATCATGTGGTCACTATACTCAGTGGATTAATCTACTGATGTGTGCATAGCTCAATATGCTCTTATGAGTTGGGCCCGGGTTTGAAGAACAGAATGCATTACTGAAAGTGGGACCTGGAAAGGTATACTCTTGCTCCCAGCTCCTGCCTTTTGTCTCTGTTTCCTGACTGCCAGGGGATGAGCAGCTTTCTTCCACCGTACCCTTTCACTATGCCATTACTGCCCTGGAGTAAAACAAACACGCATGGACTGAAACTTCTGAAACCATGAGTCAAATGCAAACCTTTTTTCCTTTAATTTTCAGGTGTTGGGTATTATGTACTAGTGATGGAAAAGCAGACTAAGGCACTGATGCTTTTTTATAGGCAAAGATTTGAATTTTGAGTTTCTCAGTGTAGCTGATATGATAGTCATGAGACTACAGTGTCTGGCCTCAGTCTTTTTACTTTCACTTTATCATTTTTCATCCACAAGTAGTGAAAATGGTATTCCCTTATTCACTTCTAGTGCAGGCAGAAAAAAGAAAAACGTGGACAGGTCTATTATGATTTGTGACTAAATGGTCCCTCAAAATCTCTTTTAGTCATATTTTTTCAGAGACTTTTCAAAGGTGGCTGTGTATAAGGTGCATGATGCTGGGATTAAGTATGTGAGACTGATGTTAATGGTGTGTGATTATTAAACTAGTACACTGAGTGGCTGTGGATGATGGGAGAGTCCACCTTGGGTGTAAGTGCTACCCACCCTTGAAGTGTGTAACATGGATAGAGCATAAAGGACAGAAAGTGGGTTGCCACTGTTGATTGTTACTTTGCTACTTAGCTGCTTGCTGCCTTGCTGCCTTCTAGTTACCATTAACCATTTCATCTTCGCCATGCCATCCTACCTGAAGCCACCCAACTGGGAACTGAGACCTCTACAAACTATGGGCTAAAATAAACCTTTCTTTCTTTAACTTTGGGGACTAAGTATTTTGTGTCATCAATGAGAAATGTGACTAAGACAGGGTCTTTCTTAATTTTACATCTATGGAATAATGTGGGTATTTATAAAACCACATCATAGAATTTTAACCTATTTTTGTTGCCATGACTTTTATTGATTTTGGAGAATACTCTACAAAAATTTGAACAAATTAATGTAGAAATGAGGCGTGCTTATATATTCTTTGTGTTTGATGATCAAATCAACGTTTTGTGGAAATTCAGCAATAAAACACCTCTGCTGTTCTATTTCGCAGTTGAAATTTCTACAGATTCTAATGATACTGTGCAGAATTTTCTGTATTTTCTCTGAGAAAAATAGTTCCCTATGACATTAATAAATATTTGTTTTGCTATTTTTGTGTCACTCATTTCTGTGGTTAAATAATTTGGGAAAAATATTGAACTATACAAAGATGAAGCTAGTTCTTCATTGTAAGCCTTTATAGAACTGTCAAATGTTTTACAAAATTCTAGGAAGATGTCACAGCAATTATCATTTCCCAAAGAAATATAATCAAGGCTTATTTTGGACTGAGGTATAGATGACTGAGTAGAAAACAATGCCTTAGGAGACAAGAGTATCTTGGAATTTTACTATGGTAAATGTTCATTTGATAACCAAAGAATGTGTTAGGAGACTTATACTAAAATCAGTTATATTTTTGCTTCAGTATAGCAAAATTTAAATATATATTGTACACAGATTTTCCTAAGATTTAATACAATCATTAAATATTTCCTTCTTATTTTCTAATTTACAAACTTATAAACAATTTCTATTTTTATTAGTTGGAAAATACTGACTTTAATTTTAATATTTAGTATATCAAATAATCTATCTTTTCCTTTGAAATTGTAAAAGTTCTTGCCTGAAAATAAAGTCAGAAAACAAATTTATTTTATTATTAAGTTTTCTCACTGTTGGGATCAAACAACAAACATTCAGAATTTAAAGAAGTAAGTGGCTTATTTGATTCATGATTTCAGAGTCCAGGCTGGCTGGATCAGAGGCAGAAACATAGCAGAAAGACAGAGCAGGAAAAAGCTGTTCACTTCACAGTGGTTAAGAAGCAGAGCAGTGGAACAGCATCTGAGAGGATGGAGAGAGACACCATGGACAGCTATCATGTTCGTGCCCCCATGATTCACCAAGACAGACCCAAAAGTATGTTTTACTAATTCACTGCATGCATCCCAAGCCAGACAAATTGACAATCCACCCTAACTGTCAACTATGAAGTCATGTATGTATGTATGCATAAATATGGATATGGTTTTTGTGTGTGTGTGCACAAGGGATGATCAAACTATATAATTGATATTTAAAGAAAAACATTTACTATATCGAAAGACACATTGCCAAGAATGAAGAGATAAATGTGTTGAAATGTAGGGAAATATTTTGAGTATTTTGAGTGAGATTAATGGCAGTATGTTTTTTTTAAAGTAGTACACTTTTAAAAATTTAAATACAGTAGTTTTCCATTGTATATATACCTCAGATCTATCCACATATTTATTTAAATATATATGTGTGTGCGTGTGTGTGTGTGTGTGTGTGTGTATGTACATATACACGGTTCAAATTCAGTACCTATATAATAGTTTCTATGTAACAAGTATAATATGTATTAAAATTATAATCATTTGCATCAAAGATACTTATTCCACATGGTAATAAAGGAAAGTCAAAGGGAGTGCACCATAAATTCATTTCCAATAGAGAAAAAAAGCTCAGAAACAGGAAAAAATTTGCACTTAACAATTATTTTAATTTTACTTTGACAATTTAAATTTCCCAAATTTGTGACATTACAAATGCCCCTATATTTGGGGTTTATTTTTATTTGTTTTCTTATTTAGTTTGCTTTTGTAAGGTAAAAGTGGCAATATAAGTCAGCACAAGATTATTATGTAGAAATGGCTGACTAGAGATAAACAGCATATGTAGGCTACTAAAAGTGATTGAACCAAATCAGCATGCGTGTAGCTATATGATAAATTATAGCTAGAGCAAAATGCTGGAGTGCAATGTTAGTCAGTGATTAGATAACATCTGGAAATATGAATGTTTAGCATAATAAGTGAACTGACAGAAATGGAAAGCACTAATACTGGATGTACTACGGAACCTCTCCTCTTAGTATAAAAAAGTGAATTGTAGAGTAATCTAAGAAGGCTGACTCTAATACCAGACAAATATGAGGTTTAACAGAAAAAAGAGCTGAGGTTTGCTTATTGTGATAGTATAAGAAAAATTCTAGGCACTTTCTAAGCAGAAGAAAGAATATCACAGTTTGTAGACAAAATGGATTAACTAGAACATTCAGATTGAAATGAAGAAATTTTAAGAACCTATGAATAGAATATGAAAAACATCAAAGACATTAAGAGACCAAGTTTTATACTTACAGGTCTCAACGTAGAGTAAACAGGCTATTGGCACAGAAAGACTACTCAGTGAAATAATAGAATAAAATTTCCCAAATCTGGGTGAAACAAACATTCACATACTGAAGTCATTCAGAACCCTAAATCAACCTACGCAGAGAAAATACTTTTCATATCATATAAGAGCTATATTGCCAGAAGTTGAGAATGAAGAATATTAAAAGTCTCAAGAGGGAAATTTGAATCAATTACAGTAGCTAATCCTTCAAAATAACAATAAATTTCTGGGATGGTGTTTCAAACCCTGAAAGAAAATAGCTACCATTTTTCAGAATTGTAGGAAACTAAGGAACTTCCAAAATATTTATCAGCTGAATTGAAAAAGAATTCATCCAGTTTTATAATAAATTCTTAAAAGGACACTATATACAAAATAATAAAAGTAGATCAGCAAAATAATATTCAAAAAGAAACAAGCTGCATTATGTACATTTACAAACTCCCCAATATGTTTCCAAAATGCATGTACTGCAAATACATACTAACAAAAACAAAAAGAATCAAACATCAGAAAAAAAACCAATTAGTACATACTTTTCAGTAATAACCCTGAATATAAATGATCTTATTCTCTACTTTAAAAACATAGACTGGAAGATTGAATTAAAAGATAAGACCCAACTATCTGTTTCCTGCAGGAAACACACTTCAAGTGTAGAGGTACACACAGACTGAAAATGAAAGGATGAAAAGTGATATTCCATACAAATGCAATCTAAAAGCAAGCAAGATTGGCTTAGGCATAACAAGCAAACATGACTTCAAGTTGAAACTAGACAGAAGAGACAAAGATGGTTATTAAGGAAGAAGAAAAATCCACCACGAAATAAAAATAGAAGTATTTTGACCCTAATGTTGCTGCATCCAATTTTATAAAACAAACACAGTTATATATAAAAAGAAAGATAGACTCCATACTCTTATAAATATGTCAATCAGATCCAAAAAATCATCAGCAAGAGTTGTCACAATTAAATTATAATATAGACCAAATAAATGGAATTTGCACATACCTACAGATTATTCCATCAACTGCAAAATACACATACAAAATACACATGAAACTTTCTTTCAAAATAGACCATGTTTTAGGCCATAAATTAAGTATTAGCAAATACAAAAAGTTAAATAATCTCATCCATCTTATCAGATAACTGTGGGATAAAAGTAGAGGTTAACTGCAGGAGAAACTAACAAATTACAGAAACACATGGATATTTAAGAATGCAACTTTGAATGTTTAGTGAGTCACTGAAAACATCAAGGGGTAATTTATTTTTGTATCAGGAATCAAACTCAGGACCACGTTGAGTTTTTGCCTCTGTGTTCTCTATTCTGTGATACCCTGCCCTCTTGCCATAGTGTGTACTTTTTCCCCTACTTTTAGGTGACCCAATCTCCTGCTGCACAGCCCATTGTTTTTTTCTTATCTTGAGAAAACTTTGCTACCATCTGCATTTGACTTGACTAGTTCTTTGCTCAGGACAGAAATAACCTAAAAGTCATCTCCAGAAGAAGACTCCAGCACCCTAAAACTAGATAACACAATTAGGCAAGAGACAAAAAAAATGGGATATAAATAGAAAAGGAAGAATTCAAATCACACTGATTTTCAAAAGGTATGATCATTGTATTAGAAAATCCTAAAAACTCCACTAGGATACTTTTAGCTCAAAAAAACAAATTCAGCAAAATACAAAATCAACGCAAAAACAGCAGATTTCTATACAATAATAATGAACCTATTGAGAAAAGAAATTTTAAAAAAAGCCCAAGTGCTTCAATAAATAAATAAACCTAAGAATCAATCTAACCAGATAGGTGAAGATCTATACTATGAAAGTTTAAGTAAGAAATTAAAAATGCTAGAAGATGGAGAGCCCTCCTCTGTTCATGGACTATCAGATTTAATGTTGTTAAAATGACCATGTCACCAGATACAATCTACAAGTTTAGTGATGTCCCCATTAAAATGTCGATGACATTCTTCAAAGAAGTAGAAAAAAAAATCCAGGAACCTTAAGGAGGTGAAGCAGACTCAGAATAGTCAAAGCAATCCTGAAGAATGCCTGGAGCAATAACACTAGCCAATCTGAAAATATACTATAAAGATGTACTAATAAAAATAATATGATACTAAGAAAGGAATGGACACATAAATCAATGGAACAACATAAAAGACACAGTACTAAATGTGCGCAGCAATCACCATTGAAATCTTGACAAATTGGCCAAAAAGTATCTTTTACAAATGATACTAGGAAAATTGGATAGAAAATGGGCAATAAACCCTATCTCTTACCCTGTATGATAATGAATCAAAGAGTTAGGTATAATACCTACAACTTTGAAACTGCTAGAAGAAAACACAGGGGAATCATTTGAGACCCTAGGCCCAAGAAATGACTTCTTGAATAGGGCTTCAGTAGCACAATAAATAACTGCAAGAACTGGCAAACAATTTTACATCAAATTAAAAAGCTTTTGCACACCAAAATAAATGGCAGAAAGAAGAGACAGTCTACATAATTCAGGAAGATCTTTGACACATAGTTTTCTGATGGAGAATTAATATTCAGAATATATAATGAACTCAAAAAATGTAACACCAAGGGTGAGGGTGTAGCCTAGTGATAGGGTGCTTACGTATCATGTGTGAGGGCCTAAGTTCAATTCCCAATACCACCAAAACACAATCAACCAGAAAATACTCAGCACCAAAACAAGTAACCCAATAAATTGGCAAATAAACAAAACAGGCACTTCTCAAAAGAAGTATAAATGACCAATAAGTATATGATAAAATCTTTAAAATATTTAGCCATCAGGAAAATGTAAAATCTAAACTACTTTGATATTTCATTCTGTCTTACTTCAGGAAAAATGACTGTCATCAAGAATACATACATACATACATACATACATACATACATACATACATACTGCTGAGGATGCAGAGGAAAAAGGAATCCTTTTACACTGTTTGAAGGAAAGTAAATTAGTATAGTCACCAGAGAAATCCTCATGAAGGTTGCTTAAGGAAACTAAAAGGGAGCTACCCTTGGATCCAGATATATCAGTTCTTGGTATGTTGTCAAAATAATTTAAATAGATTGACTGTAAAGATATCTGTATAATCACACAGTAAAAAGTCCCAGAGTAGATTTTTAGAAATCACAGTTACATTTTAAGGATACAGAATGGTCATCATTTCCTAGCAAATAATCCTTGTTTAGAATTCTTATTTTTTCATTTCTCTTTTTAAAATAAATCATGTAAGCTATTAATTATGAACTCAAGCCACTTCTTCTTGATAGATTTACATGCACTTTGGAATAGTAATTAAATGATCTAGATAAATAGATTAAAGAAATATTTATTTTTATTTTATTTATTTTATTTTATTTTATTTATTTTATTTTATTTTTTTAAGAACAGAATATATTTATTGAGAGAAAGAAAGCTTCCATCTGATAGACAGAAGGGGTCCCGAGGGGGTTGCTCTATTTTTAGAAAATAGTAACAAAACCAAAAAGGTTGAGAAGAGTTCCATATCATTTAAAAAGAGAGAGGAGTTAATGTTGAATCCAGTTCAAAAAGTCTTCTGACAAGATGACCTTTAAATAATCTACCACTGTACAGTTGATTTCAATCTCTCCCAAGAGCTTCAGTTGATAAGATTTCACCTCAAAGCATGCAGCCTAAATTTCAGACAAAGAGAATTTACACCTCTTTAGTTTACTGTGCAAGCTGGCTTTAAAATACCCTGATCTGTATTGAACTTACCTAAATTTCTGTTCTGTTAAGTCCAGCACAGCAGTCTACACATCAAGATTCATAGAAGAATAAACTACTAAAAATTTAATATCAAAAATACTGCAAGCAGTCAAAGTACAACAGTAATAATTAAACTCTGTCCATCAAATAGACATAAATTGTACATCGAAGGTTACAGTGTTTGAACACAGATAAAATTTAGGTTGCACTGGGGAATAAAATAATGTCAGTGTCTGTCAGAGAGACATGTTATTAGGGGGAAAAAACAAAATCAAAGGCTTGCTAAACTTAGATATAATCATTTAAGAGGTAGTAAAAATCCTTATGTGCTCTCCTGTTGAGTCAGGATGCTTTATATCAATTTAGTCTTGATTTTCACTAAATGATATTGATTGCTCTAGATGCTGAATTTAGGATGTAATACTTAGGGAGTAAAATTACACTTTCTTCATTATTAAAAGCAGAGGCATTTGGATTTTAACAAGAGGTCCTGATTTCATCTGTATTTGCTAACTCCAATGTCAACCATTCTATTATTCAATCTTACAAATAGTCACAATGGAACAAAGTAGATTGATTTCCAAGACAGGTTAAAGTATAAATAATTCCTTTTTAATAAGCTATATGAACTCGAAGAAATTTCAACTAACAATTTCTTTTAGATAACATAAACAGAAAATTTACATAGCAGCTTACTATATATATATCCTTTATAGATTTTCCATGTCATATGCAAGTTAAGATTTATAGTCATTTTTCGAGACACTAAATTGATGAGAGCTGATATATATTTCCATATATTTTTGTCAAGATGTTAGTCACACTATTGTAGGTTCCAAAATTCTGAAAAGAAATAAAAACTATCATATGTACAAGTGTTAAGACATATTTTCAACATGTGAGCAATAAAATGAGTATGAAAACACCAGCTGGTCCTATACTCAGTGGCACTTTATATTACCTCGCCCTGAAGTTGTTACAGAATAAGGAAATTATATTATTTTTCCAGGACAGAGTTAAGTTACTATCAATAGAATTTAAATCTAAACCAAGAATTTCTGAAATAAAATTTAATCTTCAAATGGTCACTACATTTGAATAGTATTTTGTGAAAATGTGCAACAAATATTTCACACAAAATAAATTCAAAGTTTTTATACCTCTAAATTCTCTGTATGTTACTGTAGAAAACTATTAAAGTCGTCAAAGTATCATTAGAGCTATCTCTCCAACCATTAGTAAAATCTAGGATTTTTATGTTAAACCGACAAAAAAAAAAAAACAAAAAACAAAAAAAACATATTACTTTGACCCTCACGTCCATTCAAGTACTTTTGGCAAGACGTTGTATCCCTGATGCCAGCAAGAAAACAACCAGTTTTGAATATTCCTGATCAATAACACTTAAAAGAAGTACTTGTCATTTTTTTAAATCAGTAAAATTTACTAGACTTCGTTATTCCCATCATCTTCAATGAAGTACTGTTTTCAATCCTGAAAATCTCTACTGTGTCTCGAAATTCAGCTGTGTCTTATCTTCAGTCTTTAAGGTTACAGCATAACCAAAAGCAATTATAGATGTACTTTGTTTTTATGAGGAATGTTGTATTTTTATGTGGATACACTTTATTTTTTCAGCTAAAAATGGATCAATAAATCAAGAAATGACTAATAACTTTTCTGCTTTTTCTCTCTCAGTGAAAATAGCAAATAAGACAAAGATGAAATTGGGAGAGGGTAGGGTGTTTTTAAAAAAATTTTTAAGTAACTTGTTTGTTTGTTTTTCTCTTCACTTAAAGAATTTTCTTTTGAAAAATAATGCATTTCTTTGCAAAAAATGGAGATCAACAAATTTTCTTCTTTTTTTAAGACTTCACAGCTAGGATAAAATGGGAAGCAAAGGTCCTGAGAATCATGAAACCTGTAAGTAATACGCAAAGTCTCTGACGCAAATGACACAAAAATCAATGAGTCATTATGGCCTACAGAAATGACTGTCTTTACCAAATGTATTACTGAATAACTCAAACACTAGGTCTATCTTCAATGTAGAAACTAGTAGATTTCTCTCCTAGCTGAAATTTTGTTTGGCAAGCAAACATTTCCAACATCTCAGTGAATTCAAAGCATTTGCAATATTGCAATTTAAAATTACATTTTGATGACATTGGCATGCATATAATGGAGAAAATAGAAGAACTTTGGGCATTGAAAAATGTTGCTAATTTTGTAAAGCTGCATGATAAAAGTAAATGAATTGACCTCTAATCTTCATGGCCCTTTTCAAAGTTCTGTAAAAGTAATCAAAATAAATTTGCCTTACCAAACAATGTATAGTGTCTCATTCACACCAATACTTTTGAAAATACAAGAATGTTACCTAATTCAAGTTACATAAAAATATTTTTCACACATTAAGTTTCAGAAGAATATTTAATTAATGAAATTTAATACTTCTTTCCAAGTCTATCTGTGTACATTTGAAAGTTTACATCACAATCTATTATTTTTCGTCTTTGTATTCTCTAGTGTATACATATGTATATATATATATATATACACTTATATATACGTATATATTAACACTTACAGTAACCACACAAATAATAGTAGCAAGTCTCATTGAGTATCTATCAAGTAACTAGCACCACTTTAAGCACTAGAACCACAACAGAACACAAAATAGGCAAAACTCTTTGATCTTAGTATAACTAGGGAGAAGAAAGTAGAATAGTTGATGGCAAGCATTAGGTAAATTGTACAAACACAAGACAACAAAAGTGGCAGAAATTATATTTAAAATGTAGTTTCCTTCTGCTAAACAAGAAGTCTGGACTTAAGGCTATGATAGCACATTTTAATTTTTAAATTTCAATTTAGCCTCTTCACTTAAAAGAAAAAAAAGAAAAGAAAAGGATATAATATAAACATTTTTCTTGGATATTTCCTTTGAGAATTTTTCAGTCAATATGTTAACATGTTAACTGTGTTAAAGTGTTTCATATAGTGGCTATTCATTCTATTGAAAATGAGTACATTTCAAGCAAATGCAGAAAGAAAATTCAGTTTTGACTTTTGTAATCCTCTGTATCACCATTCAGAGGAGGAATAAAAAGAAAAGTTGTATTTTATTACTCAGAAAATTAGCACATATTGTTGCATGCTCATATAAACTTGCTATAATTGATCCAAAGGCTCAAAACTTACACTGAAATAAAATTCTAGATCCTTGCTGATTTTTCTAGAAGTATTTTTTTTAAATACTGGTATAGTAAACAAAAGTTTTGTATCACTTTCACACATAGTTTTCTCCAGGGGAGAGCTATGAACCCTAAAGACTATTAACCCTAAAGAATAAATACCCTCAATTTAACTGGTCATTAAAGGTCACTCACTCTTCTTTTAAATGTTTAGAACTGAAAGAAAGTTTCTGTTTTCCTTGGCAGGGAAATGAAAATGCATCCAACATGGAATTAAAAAAAACATTTAATGGAAACTACAGATGTGTGAACCATTTGGAAAAATAACTTGCAGTGACTTAAGTGAAATTTATGTAAGTCTTTTGAACTAGCCTGGAACAATTTCATCTTTTACCATAGTGTTGTATATTGCCCTGCGTGGTCCCTTTTGTGTTTCCAAGAATAAATTTAGTTCCTCCTAAAGTGTCAAAAATTCCTTCCTGAAGATGAAAGTCTACTTGACACACTAGCAATAACTTCTTTATTTTGTCCTGCCATTGTTATTTTTTCTGTGATACCCTTATAAACAGAATCACCAAAAGAATTCAGAAAAATAATATACTTTTTCACCTGCAATGGTAGTTAAACATCTTCACAGATACCACTGCAGGCTTGTCAAATGGTAAGTTCTTAGTGAGTCTATTTCTTCTCCTTTTAAAAAGCAACAGAATAAGTGTAAATTTAACCAAAAAGTAGACTTTTCACACACTCAATTAAACCAGATCTATATAACCAAAACTGATGAATCCAAGGAGGAACTATGGGAAAACTTTTAACAGCCAAATGACTTTAAGCATTTGTGTTTAGTGCTAACCATACTGTGTTGTGGAAATTATTAAAATGGGTACAAGTCAGAACTGTTACTCAGAAATGACTGTCTTGTTAAGTTAAATCAGTGACATTGGGAAGGAAAAGATGACCAGGTTTCTTTTTCATTTCTTTGTTTTAAGTATGGGTTAATACACCACTCAATAAATGAAGAAAGCTGTCAGAAATTTTTCCTTGATACTTGTAATTATTTTAGGATTTTAGGGATTATAGGTTATACTACACTTTGACTTTCCTTTTGATTGACTAGGCAGGTAAATTCCAATTCACAAAGGAATAGTTCCTACAATAAGAAAAAATAAAAAAAAATAATGTTTCCAATTCAAAAGTGTTAGACTGCCCTCAAATGAAAAAAAAATTGGTTCTATGATAATCTAAATACTGTATTCTTCTCATACCAAAGAGAAAATAAGGATGCAAATTTTCCTGGTAAAATAGCATATCTATTTTTAAAATATTGTTTCTGTGCATAAAGTTCACAAGAAAAGAAAAAAATGGTATTCTAATAGACAAGAGTAATATTTGCAAATAGGTCTTAAATAATTTACTTGTATGTGTTTTCATCTTTAATCCAGGAAAATCGTTCTTTATTTCTAGTTCATGTTACTATAGGAAATATTTCTGGTTATGTAGCAGCAGAAAACTCAAACCACCCAAACAACCAACCCCATTGATTCAGCAGGCTAAGACTAAAAAGTATCAAAATGTTTAGTCATAGATTTGTGTATGTTTTGAAGTTCACACAGTTTTTTACAATCTAGAATAGATAGCATTAAATTTGGTACTCCAAATAGTTTAGAAAACTTGCTTAACACTAATGGCACAAATGGAATTTTGAGAAAGCTTACCAATAAAAGCTGCTGGCAAGGAAACACAATCTGTTATTTAACATTTGCTTCTAATGAGGATAAGACTGGAAGGAATTCTATCTACCGGTGTATTCAGTCACTTATTTACCTTGTGGTTTTCATGGCAGCATAGATGCATACTTCTCTTCTTAATAGGGTAAGGAGATTTATTCAGGAAAGTGGAAAGAGGTTTTGGAGATTTATGATGACTATTTTGTTGAGGCTAGCTGGGGTTAGATGCACTTTTTTGTACTCTGCATGATTTGTTAAGTTTTGCTTCACCCTACTGCTTTTCTTCATC